>PVKV010005318.1:0-116702 GCA_004027835.1 Alouatta palliata
AATTAGACCCTCTCAATGCCTACAGAAAAGGAAAGAAGCAGCTAGAGAAGTGAGCGGCAAGCCATAATACAATCTGTCCAGCCAGTGCTCTGTATCTTTCTAGAGGCTTTTCTGTTGAGCTAGAGCACCCACTAATGCACTTTCTCCCTTACCTTAATATTGTCCCTTTCACTGTGTCAAAGTATCTTCTGGCGGCTTCTAATGAGAGGGCACACTGAACTGATTTTTTAAGAGAATCCTCTCTCAGCATCATGTTAAATGCCCAATAAAATATAACAAATTCTTAAATTCTTTAAGGTTAACTTTGAAAGAAAGAAGTTCCAAGAATAAAGAGAGAATCAAAGTCAGACCGTCAATGGGGGCTGAACTTTCAGGTCTTTTGTCTGTGCTACACACTTGGATGAACATCTCTATGTATAAAACGTTTTCTCGATTTTGTCTTATCTCCACCCTTAGCTTCCAGGATATATTCACAGAAGTAGTGTTCTTTGTACACATGCTTCGTATCTGTGCATCGTCATAGGCTCTGTGTATGGGCACTTACGTTCTCTATTGTTAGTAAATTTCAATCTGTGGATTGCCAAAACAAACTCCCACTGTACCACAGCAAAAGCTGCCTATTGTAGGTAAATAACCAAGCACTACTGGCCTTTCCACCAGCTACTGATTTCAACAGCAAAAGCTCACAGCTCTGGGATCCTCTGACCCAGCAGATACCTCAGTCCACACAGACTGCATTGACCAGATCTCAGTGACAAGGACAGAAGATGAGGGGAGCCCATCCGCTCACTTGTATTCTTGATATTCTTGGCTTTACTCATTGTTGGTCCAGGGAGTCTTCTTAAACTGCATCTAACTGATTCTTATTTCCAGTCTTCAAATCCACACCATCCTTTATGATCTGACCACGCTTATCAACCATCACCACTTCCCACCAACAGTTATTTTTCAACTCCTACTCTAAGTGGCAAAGTTCTCCATCAACCCATTATCCATTTCCCCATCTTCCTCACTAACATAACCTCAGTGTTGGAACAGCAATGGGCCCATCCCGGACTGCGGTTGGTTTAAGCCAAACACAGTCACCCATTCCTCAATTTCTGAGCCTTCTGATGGGTGAGCATAGGCTCCAGTTCTAGCCACTTTGTTGCAAAGAGGACAGAGATGCAGTTTTGGAAAAATCTGGAGTGTTCTTGATGGAATAAATAGACACAGATGACAATGCCTTCTCTTTTCTCGCCTAATGAACATGGATGTGATGCCTGAAGCTACAACAGCTTCAACCAACAGAAAAAACAAAACAAAAGTTAAGGCGGAAAGGACACATACAAAGAGACTGATCTTTAGTAATGTGGCTGAACTGCTGTTTCCACCCTAAATTGCCAAATTCTAGAATTAGGAGTATTTAATGTCCTTATTTTAAAGCCACTGTTTTTTGAGTATTCTGGTCAAAACAGCTGAAAGCATTTCCCACTGTTAATACTCTAGTTCCTGTATTGCACTCAGAACCACCATGTATGATTCGTGGCACCTCCAATATGATGAGTGCCCTCATAGCAATTATCACAATATGCAACCTCCTATTTGTTTCGTTATATATTATCCATTTCCTTTCGAGAGTGTACGCCCTTGTTTATTCTCAGCATCTAGAAAATTGTCTAATATACAGTAAGCATTCAATAAATATTACTGAATGAGAGCAGCTGGAAGGAGTACGTTGGGGCATAAGCTTCGGGAGGCAGAGGGACATTTGTGGTGGATCTGATTGTAATTGAAAGGCCAGCCCTGTGAACACAATAAAAGAGAAGTCAATTATGAGAAGCCAGAATCGGCAGAAAACCATTGAGTTGGTTAATAACAATCTGGCTGTCCAGAGATCAGGACGAATCCCCTTTCTCAGACAACATGAACTCTGAGGAAATCTGGAGATCCAACTGAAACAACTGATCCTTTCTCAAGGTCGGAAATAGAGCAAGATGTCAAACACTCACTGTTGCCATTGTAACCTTGTAGTTCTGATCTTCCCTTGCCAGTGATACCTGCTGTGCTGAGCTCTTTTGTGGCTCTGTGAACTCATTCTGTGCCTGGAGCTCTGAAGTATGTTTAACAGTGTCCTCCCAAAATTCATGTTCACCCAGGACCTCAGAATGTAACCTTATGTGGAAATAGGGTCTTTACAGATATAATTATAAGGACCACAATGAGACTCTATTGGATTGGGGGGACCCTAAATCCAATGCCAAGTGTCATTGTTAAAAGAGACAGAAAATGATAATACACAGACACAGAGGAGAAGATAGCACAAAGGCGAACACAGAGTAGAGTGATGCAGCCATAGGCCAAGAATTACCCGAGATTGTGGGGAGCCACTAGAGCTAGGAAGAGGCAAGGGAGGAAGCTTCCTTTCAGACTGTGGAGGGAACATGGCCCTACTGACACCTTGATCTCAAACTTCTGGCTTCCAGAACTGTGAGAGAATCAATTGCCGTTGTGTTAAGCCAGCAAGTTTGTGGTAATTTGTTAAGGCAGCCCTAGGAAATTAATACAGGCTCCCAGGGATTCTATTCTGTTCATCTGTTTGTGTGCTGTTTTTAGAAATGTGGCTGGTTTCTCCCTCTCTAGCAGGGTTAAGTACTCCTCCAGCTGCACTGCTAAGAATGAAAGTAGCATGGGTCTCTTATCTCCTGAGAAGGGCTATTCCTTTCTGGACTTCAGTTCATTTAGATTTCTTTGCCTTTTCAACTCTCTGATGCATTTTTTTCAGGATTATTTTGAAGTGAATCTGGTTTTTTTTATGTTGTTAGGATGACAGCAACGTTTTCTTGTAAATTTTTAAAACCTAACCACAAACTTGTATGCAACTTTTTAATTTGCCCTGTCAACTTCAACAAATTTACAAGAAAAAAACAACCCCATTAGAAAGTGGGCAAAGGACATGAACAGACACTTTTCTAGAGAAGACACACATGCAGCCAACAAGCATATGGAAAGAAGCTCAACATCCACAGATCATTAGAGAAATGCGAATCAAAACCCACAATGAGATACCATCTCACACCACTCAGAATGGCTATTATTAAAAAAAAATAAAAAAATAACAGATGCTGGTGAAGTTGTCGAGAAAAGGGAACACCTATACACTGTCAGTGAGAGTGTAAATTAGTTCAACCATCACAGAAGACAGTGTGGCTCTTCCTCAAAGATCTAAAGACAGAAATAACATTCAACCCAGAAATCCCATTACTAGGTACACACCCAAAGGAATATGAATCATTCTATTAGAAAGATACGTGCATGCAATGAACTTCCAGCACTATTCACAATAGCAAACACATGGAATCAACCTAAATGCCCATCAATAACAGATTGGATAAAGAAAATGTGGTACCTGTACACCACAGAATACTATGCAGCCATAAAAAAAGAATGAGATCATGTATTTTGTGGGAACATAGATGAAGCTAGAGGCCATTATCTTTATAAACTAATGCAGGAACAGAAAACAAACTACCTCATTTTCTCACTTACAAATGAGAGATAAATGAAGACAATTACGAGAATTCATAGGCACAAAGAAAGCAGCTGGAGCCTACTTGAAGACAGAGGGTAGGAGAAGGGAGAGCAGAAACAATAACTACTGAATACTAAGCTTAGTACCTGGGTGACAAAATCTGTAGAACAAACCCCAGTGACACTAGTTTACCTACATAACAAAGCTGCACATGTATCCTCAAACCCAAAATAAAAAAATAAAAATAATTTATACTGTCTACATTTCAATAAAAGCTATTACATAATGAGTTTATATCTACTTTTTTGTTCTTCCCCTTTTGTAATACTTTAAAAAAATAATCTGAATCAGCATTGGTCTTTCAGAGAAATGTTTTCTTTCAGAGGCAGTTGTTTAGGTCATTCAACTAAGTACGAACTTACCTAGCTTTATGCACTACAGCCCATAATTCCCATCTCTCCATTCCTGGAGGAGGTAATAGAAATCTCATCACATTTCTTGCTAAAATTCTGATTCATTATATCTATGGAATTCCTTTTTAAAAAAATCTTTTATTTCCATAGTTTTTGGGAAACAGGTGG
The DNA here is from genome assembly GCA_004027835.1 of Alouatta palliata. Taxonomy (NCBI): domain Eukaryota; kingdom Metazoa; phylum Chordata; class Mammalia; order Primates; family Atelidae; genus Alouatta; species Alouatta palliata. The sequence continues at coordinate 4,093 of PVKV010005318.1, forward strand.
CATTTGGTTACAAGAGTAAGTTCTTCAGTGGTAATTTGTGAACAACTACATCATATTAGATGGAGATACATGTGGCATAAATAGAGGCATAGGTATAGATACAGGTATAGGTGTATGCACAGGCTCAGGTATAGGTGTGTAATAACAGATAACACTAGTCAGCCTTGACTTGCTCGTAAGTGAATCCATGCTGGCTTCTGATGATTATCCCTTTTCTTTCTTGATATTAGTGGCAAGAAACCCACACAAGATGTCAACTTATGAATCTCTAGTTTATGAATTTTCCATTTTTACATTCCATTTTCTTTTATTGAATCTGCATTGTATTGTCCTATATCTACTCTCCTAACTTGCTAAAATGTGAGTTACATGTTTCACAAGCCCTCCCTCATTCCAGAAAAACAATTATAAAATTAATGCTGGGAGACAAAATGCTATTTATTATTTTAGATGGTTTTCAAGAATAAACGAGATTATTAGAGGAAGATTATCCCAGTACACTAACCACACAACCCATTTCCGCTTAGCAGTGAATAACATCAGAGCATTGTTCCAAGGTATTTAATTACCCTATAGGTAATGCTATGGTAGTCTGGCATACAACATTTAATGCTGTGTAAAGTGTTTGCAAACTTCCACAGAGAAAGCTCTTCCTCCTCCCCTGTTCCAGGCCTATACAAATAATTTAGGAAACACTTCTTCCTCTGAAAAATGTAGACCTTCTAAAGCTGCAAATAAACATGTAAATCAATGTGTGTCCCCTAATTCCTATGACGTGAATGCTTTCTATACTGGACCAGATCTCATTCCCCATCATAGTGGAGATTTCTGGAAAAAAATGTTTCCAATCCCTTTAAATGAAACTGAATTTTGAGTGTTAAAATTGTTAGTGTTCAAAATGGAAAAAATTCTAAGTGGTCCTTTTCATAGAGAAAGGAAAACATAAGATGTCTTCTCATTAGGAATTAAGCTTCTTTTTCCAATTGCCCTCCAGGAAGTTCTGTCAACAAACTTGAAATGCACACTGCTTTGCAGATGGCGTCACACTTGAGGTTCATTCCTCATGCTCATTATTAAATGTAGTGAAACATTCCTTTGACTCTACATCAGACACTAACTGAGGATACAAGGCCTGGGAGAATATAAATATTTTCATATAAAAAAGAATTATGGCCTGATTTGCTGCTCTTTCACCCAGATGTTTGCATTGCTGGTATTTTTATCAACGCTACTGCAGAATGATCTTCAAAATGATAAAAGCTCCCAAAATGTTTTATCTTCTTTTTCCCATAATGATTTTTTTAAAAAACACTCAGGGCTGATGAAATATCAAGACATACATCTTTTTAACTAGCTAAACCCAGGAAGATTTTGATATCTTGTATCCATCAGTATAATCTCCCCTCCCACGAAGGTAGAGCCAGGCCAGGCAGGCCCATGGCCAAGCAGATCAATGCTGGGCTTTGGTCTGAGTAGGAAATTAATGTCCTAAAAAGAAGGAAGTGGAAAAAAACAGTGAGGTAGTGCAAACCACATCCAGATAAAATGCTAGTGGTCAGCAGTAGTGAAGCAAAATCCATTGTTAAGACTAAAGACAAACTCAGAAAGTCATAAGCCAGGGACACAGGAGGATGGGGCTGGAGAGGGGAAACACAGGCGGGAAGAGAGCAGTCTGTCCCAGAACATCTGTGAGTGAAGCTACGTTCTTGTCAGGAACTAGTCTCACATTACGAGGTGGGTTATATGGAGTGGTTTGCAGATGTGAACTCAGGACACACCCTGAGGTTTGCTAGAAGACAGGTCCCAGTATTTCCACACTACAATCAGAAGATTAGGCAAGAGAAGTTCTCATATTTTTTTCCAACTGAAGATTCTAGAAGAGGTTTCATTGACAACACAGGATTCAGTGGAATTGAGGGGAATCTCTGCTTTCTCTTTCAAATGGCAAGGATTTATGTTTAAAAACAAAACACATCATTTTCTGGGTTTGTGACCCACCTCCATCCCCAGCCTCCACTGGGCACCTTCCTTCTCACAACAGCCTCCTCAATTCTAGTTTTAAATCCTGAGATGCCCCACCCAATGTGCCCCAGAACTAGCCTTTTATCTTCAAGTTTCTAGAACCAGAGCTCCGATTTACCCTTAGGAAGTCTTCTTTCCTGGAGACAAAATCCCTAACCCTGAGCCCCACAGGGTGTCTGGAGGTTCAGGCCTGTAAATTGATCTCCTGGGCACCAAACTTACCTGCTCAGATTTTGTGAGATAATCACTGCAAAGACCCATTAAGTTCTCTGACTATTTAAGTGAGCAAACACCTGCCTTGGGTCCTTGGTCTATCGTGACTATAGCCCATGCCACCAGTGTCTAAGGGCTATAGTCATGACAGGCCGAGGCACTCTCAGCCAGTACTCCAGCTTGCAACCTATCCCTACCACTTGGACTCAATGGCACAAGTACAAGACCAGTCTGTGATTCATCCTTCCCTCAAAAGAAAAGCAGCAAGCCAAATTACCCATATTGCATTTGTTTCCAAATGTAGACATCAGCAGTTGTCATTATCCAAACTTTGCATGTCAGATTGTACCAGGAAATTATGCAGGAACAAATTTCAAGGCTTGAATAACAGAGATGGGACCAATAATAGCATTGGCATATTCCTCCAAATATCTGACACTATTGATTCTAATAATGTCCCTATATTTCAGAGATGTTAAAATATGGAGATCTGTCATGTTTTGCAGGCTAGCACACAACTTCTATTGTGACCTTTTAGAATTCATTCCACTTCCTGGGGATTCTTCTTTTCCTAAGTCCTGGCACTGCTACTTACCATGCCAGTTCCTGTTCCCTCTATCTGACCCTCTCGATCTTTATAAATGCCTTAGGACTCTGATCTCATTTGCCTCTCAGTCTCAAATCCCCACAGAAAGGGAACCTGTCTTGCAATCAGAGAACACTGTTGTTCATCTCTGCCTCTCCCAGTCCTAGATCAACTGCTTTCTTTTCCTTTAAGATAGTCATCCCATCACCTTGGGACATCCCACCACAAACTTTTGACACTTTCCTCAAGATCACATTCAGATCCCTGGGAATTTGGTTGCCCACATCTGGACAGATGTTAAACCTCAACATTATGGATTCCCTTCAAGATTTAGCAGACGCAACCATGCTTCTCCTTGAACTGCCCTTCCCTTTATTCTGAAGAGATATATAATCAAGCCAGGCTCATGGCCTAATGTGCAGCAGGTCAATACACCAAGACATCATGTTGCAGCAGAGAAAGTTTTAATCATAAGGCTGACAAATGAAGAGATGGGAGGCAACCTCAAATCCACCTCCCTGAAGAGCTTCAGTCTAGGTGTTTTAAGCAATTTGGACAGGCAGTAGGCCAAGGTGTTGACTGATTGAAGAATGAAGGGTGAAGTTATGGGACAGAGAGGTGAAGAAATTCCATACTCATGTTGACTTGGTTTCCCGATGGGAACCAAGGACTAGTTAGCATTAGCTGTTTTGAAAAACATCTCAAATGGGAAGTCTTGTGCTCCTAATGTTAAAGATGCTATTTATAGTGAAAAAATGAGGAAGTTAGAGTTTATGTTCTGGCCTACCTAGCCCATAAGCAGCTACACGGAAGTTATTCAAAGGGTAATCTGATAAACATGTGTCTGTACTTTTGTCTAAAGCCTGGCATATAATTCTTACTAATACGATGGGAACAGTTTCATATATATTGCCTACAGCTAGAGGTGTTGCTCTCAGGATCTGGCATTTTTATGCCACTTACATCCTAACCAGTTAACCTGTCACCGTTTCATGGATGCTGGCAAAAGACATAAGATTTCTAAATCTGACAAAATGACCTTATTACTCACAGCATGAGTTTATGCTTATGTCAGCTCCCATTTTCTCCCCCTCCTCTAATGCCTACAGGGGCAACTTGAAGCAGCCCTAGTGAATGCTGCACACATAATGGGTTTGCATCACAGTAGAGGAGCTCTGAGTTTGGAGAATCCACCTCCTCTATAGCAAGCCTGCTTTTTGTTCCAAAGAGTCATTGCCTTATTCCTAAAGCTTGCTCACAGCAAACGTGACCCTGAGCAATGACCCAGGCAAGAGTAGTCAAGGCCTGCATTCTTGAAAATTCCAGCAAGAATGTGTAGAGACACTCAGAGCTCATAAAGGATTGCCTCTCCCAACAGTTGCTACAAAGTTTTGGCAAAAGGCCTAGATCATATGGTATAAACTATAAGGTAATGTTGGGTTCAGATGCAGGGAAATCAGGGCTTTTAAAATAATCTTTATCCATACAAACCATGCAACTCCTAATGAAAAAGGCTAAAATAATTACTGATAATAAATGGAGAAAATATGTTTTATAATCAAATAAATTTAACATAATTTTGTACTTTAAAAAAATAATTATTAGTGGTTTTGATACTTAATTTCCTTCCTCATTTCAAGGACCTCTTAGATTCTTCTTTCACCAATTTGCTTCAATAGTTAATATCCTGAATTTATGTACAACTTCCTCATTTTTCCTGGGATCAAAGCCACAGAGACCATCTCTGTACTAAGGATTGTTAGCAAGCTTATTTCTCGTCTCCATTTGCTTCTTCTTTTTGTCAGTCATAATAAAAAAGTACCATTCACTGAGTGTCATTTTGGGTCAAGCAGAGTATTCTGAGTTATTTATATGTATTATCTCATTTAATCCTCATGACAACATATTTATTGTTGGAAATGGGTTTATATATAATGTAAGGAAAAATCCACACTGAGACAATGGATCACTCAGCAAATCTAGTTTGCTTTCTGCAGATAGGGTGCAACTCACCAGCAGTCTTGCCATGAGAGCATGCCCGAACAAAGGAGATGTGGACATTTATAATTCTCATAACCTGATGCAATCGCCCTACTGCTGTGTCCAGTTTCCATTGGCCAGAACGGGACCTCACATTCTATGCTTGACCTGATTGGCTGAAAACTTGGAAATTTCCTGAATAGATAAGGGGGAAAGAAGACAAGGAAGAAGACAAGGAAAAAGAGGAAGCTAGTCACGAGAAGGTCAGGAGGGTTTCTGAATAAGGAACGGCATGCACCAGGGTTTGGAGCTTGCCCAGTTCTGTTCAGACATGCCAGAGTGAGTCAAGGTAGCTGATGTGAGACGTAGCTGATTTTGAGAATATATATACCTGGACATATGTTTATGCTAATAGCAGATAATAGCCATAGTGCAAGAGATTGTAACGCCTTATTGTGTAGTGTAAGATATAAACTTTGAAGAACTTTTCCATCTCTCACAATTATAGAGGTGCTTTATCATACCCATTTTATAGATGGAGAAACTGAGTTACAGAGGAGTTCGATACCTTGTCCAGGTCAGGCAGTAAGTGGTGTAAATAGAATTTAAACGCAGATAAGTGAATAAACCCATGATGAGTTAATTAGGAGAGCATCTCTGGGCCAGAAAAGGGGGCCTTGTTGTTGCTCTACTCATGAGTCCTCAGACACATCTGGCATTTTATGCATATGAGCTCCTGGTATTTTCCCACTCCCAACAGCCAGCATTTAAATCTCTTTTTCAGATAACTTGCCCTCAGGCTGCTGTTACCTGTTTTGCCTAGGTGCAGAGAGCCGTAAGTGTCTAAAAATTTGTGTTCCCACAGGGACAACCCTAAGCCAACATCTGTGGTGTAGCAGTATAAATGCTTCTGCTCCCTTACACTATGGGGATCACTCTGAAATATGAGTGCCACTGTTTTCGGAACGCCCCTGCAGTAGTGAGACAAAATTATCTTTTATGCAACTTTGCTTGATACCGTGTTTTGGAAGCCCCCAACAAAAATGGGGTTCCAGTAGCAGAGAAGCTGGCAATCCTGCCCCAGTGAGAAATGAAGGGGAGTTAGGTGTGGGTATTTACAATGTCCCTTTCATGGAATACTTTTTTTGCATAGTAGATGGCCTAATACACAGTTGTCTGACCCATGACCAAGGGTCCTTCACATGGGAAACTTGTTTATACTAGAAAACACCCTTGTGGCTCAGGTCTGACCCATGTCCAGCTTATGCCTGCCTGAGTACTGCTCTGGTGCTAGGAGTCCAACTTTGTGCTCTCCTGGGGCATCCTGGGGCAAACCTAGCCTAGTGTAGCTCCTGGTTCTTCAGAAGGAAGACTCAAATTCAATACACTATCACAATAGGAAATAAGGTCAAAGACTTTTTACTTAACAAATTCTAGGCAGGGAGGGCATAATGAGTAAGAGACAGTCCCCCTGCCCTCGGTCACACAAGGCAGGAATAAAGACGCAGAGAGATTGAGAAAGTGTGGAAACTAGCAGTATATATAAAGGAACAGGATGCTGGTCACTTTAAGTTCAAGGGTAAATGCCTGAATGGTCTATTTAAAGGAAACAGAGAGAAAGCGGAGAATTTAGTCTGCTAGGCTAAAGAGATGCCTCTAAGTTCCCATCTTTGGCCACCAGCATGAGTTATTTGGGTGTGGTGTTCCACTTCTAACGCCCAGGCAGCAACCTTACTGTGTAGTTCCCATTGTACCATATCCTCATTTGGCATCTTTCTTCCAAGTTCCACTTCTCCACTCCCTACCAGACTTTCTTTGAAGCATTTCCTAATAAATCCTTTTCAATAAATTCTCAGTTTAGCTTCTGTTTTTGGAAACCTAAGATAGCTGGTTCCATTGGTCCTAAAAAGCAGACTCTCAGGATAGGATTCTAGAACTGGATCACTCGCTGGACAAATGCTAACAATAGACCCACTGTTATGGGGAAATAGAGTGTAGACGTCCACTAGCATGCTGCCCCAATTGCTAAGATTTTTTTTTTTTGTGGTGAATTTGGATAGGATACAGATTGAAGGGGATGCACGATACCTCTATTAGTTGAGAGAGATGGGAGATTTGGTAAAAGACTGTGGAGTTGGGTTGCTGCCACATGCAATTGATGAACTGAAAAATATATATGCAATTAGTAACTCAGGGGAAAATGCAAGAGGCTAGAAGATCTTTATGACATCTTTATGCACTGCAGCCAGACAGTGGACTATGCTGAAAATCATGCCCAGGCCTTGTCAGGAGAGTAGCAGAGCCATAAGAATGGGTGAATTTGAAGCCTGAAAGCATCTTACAGAAGGTCAGATATATTGAGAGTCACTAATCTGGATGCAGAATCTGAACTGACACTAAACACAGGCCTTGTTAGAGAGGAGACATATAGACAAAACCTATAGAATGAGAGAATGTATTTGCAAAGTATACATCAGATAAGGGGTCAATATCCCAAACTTATGAGGAACTCACACAATTCAATAGCAAAAAACAAATTATTTGATGTAAAAATAGGCAAAAAACCTGAGTTGACATTTCTCAGATGAAGACATAAATAACCAACAGGTATATGGAAAAAAAAATGCTCTACATTACTAATCACAGAGAAATGCAAATCAGAACCACAATGAGATATCACTTCAACCCAATTAGAACAGCTAATTTCAAAAAGACAAAAAAGTAACAAATGCTGGTGAGAATTGGAATAAGGAACACTTTTATACACTATTTTTAGGAATGTAAATTAATATAGCCATTATGGAAAACAGTATGGTGGTTTTTCCAAAAATTAGAAATAGACCTACCACATGACTCAGCAATCCAACTACTTGGTATATTCCAAAGAGAATGAAATCAGTATGTTGAAGAGTTATCTGTAATCCCATGTATATTGCTGCACTATTCATAATAACCAAGATATGGAATCAACCAAATGCCCGTCAATGGGTAAGTAGATTTTTTTAAATGTGGTATACATACAAATGGAATGGTATTCAGCCATAAAAAAGGATAAAATCCTGTCATTTGTGACAACATGAATGAGACTGGAGGACATTATGTCAAAAGAAATAAGCCAATCAAAGACAAATACCACATGACCTCAGTCATATGTGAAATCTAAATAAATTGATCTCACAGAAGTTGAGAATAGGATAGTTATTATCAGAGACTGGGGAGAACAGTGAGAAGAGGGAGAGGGGAGAGGATAATCAAGGGATATAATGTTACAGTAACGTAAGAGGAATACACTCTGGTACACTATTGTATAGTAGAATGAGTATAACTAACAATAATGAATTGCCCATTTCAAATACTTAGAAAAGAGGATTTTGAACATTCTCACAACAACAACAAAAATGTTTAAGGTGATAGGTATGTTAATTATCATGATTTCATCATTATACCATATATACATGTATCAAAACATCACATTGCACCCCACAGATATGAACAATTATGTGTCGATGTAAATATTTTTTAAAAGGTGATATAGCTTCAACTAGTTTTCTCACTCAGAACATATGTCTTTGGAGCATATGTATAGCTGCTCTGAAACCACCATGCTGCAGAGACCATACGAAGGTAAAGAGAGAGTCAGAGGAACCCTAGCTGTTTAAGCCCCCAGCACTTTGACGTTCCCTGGTCCCAGTGCCAAACATGTGGATGAAGAAGCCTTCAAGATGATTCCAGCATTATCCCTGTCTCATGGCAGCCTGGTGAGATGCTCTGAGTGGCAACCATTTAACTGAACCCTATCACCAAAATCATGAGAGATAACAATAAATGATTGCTGTTATTTCACATTCAAAAATAAGAAAATTACAAAATTCTGTGCATCAAAAGGTACTATCAACAGAGCAAAAAGGCAACCCACAGAATGGGAGAAAATATTTGCAAATAACGTATCTGGATATTAGAGTCCAGGATATATAGAGAATGCCTAAATACAAAAAAAAATGGACAAAGGACTTAAATAGACATTTCTCCAAAGAAGATACATAAATGGCCAATAAGCAAAGAAAAAATGCTCAATGGTTTGGTTCTGTGTCCTTACCCAAATCTCATGTTGAATTGTAATGCCCAGTATTAGGAGAGGAACCTGGTGAGAGGTGACTGAATCACAGGGGTGGACTTCCCCCTTGCTGTATTTACGATATTGGATGAGTTCTCATAAGATATACTTGTTACAAAGTGTGTAGTGTAGCACTTCCCCTTTCATTCTCTCTTTCTGCTGCCACGTGAACATGTTTGTGCTTCCCCTTTACCATTCCGCCAGGATTGTAAGTTTCCTAAGGCTTCTTCAGCTATGCCTCTGTACAACTTGTGGAACTGTGAGTCAATTAAACCTCTTTTGTTCATAAATTACCCAGTCTCAGGTAGTTATTTGTAGCAGTGTGAGAACAAACTAATATACTCAACATCACTCATCATTAGGAAAATTCAAATCAAAGCTACAATGAGAAACTACATCATACCAATTAGGATAGCTACTGTAAAAAAAAAATTACAAGTGTTGGTGAGTATATGGAGTAATTGGAACCCCCGTGAACTGGTGGTGGAAATGTAAAATGGTACATCCATGTATTAGTCTGTTCTCACGCTGCTATAAATATACTACCTGAGACTGGGAACTTTATAAAAGAAAAAAGTTTAATTGACTCACAGTTCCACCTGGTGGGAGGAGGCCTCAGCAAACTTACAAGCATGGTATAAGGCTAAGGGGAAACAGGCATCTTCTTTACAAGGCAGTAGGAGAGAGAGAGGAGGCGGGGGAGAGAAAGGGGCAACTGCTAAACACTCTAAAAACTATCAGCTCTCAAAAGAATTCCCTCACTATCAGAGAACAGCCTGGGGGAAACTGCCCCAATGATTCAATCACCTCCCACCAAGGCCCTACCTCAACACATGGAGATTACAATTTGAGATGAGATTTTGGTGGGGACACAGAGTCAAACCATATCAAGCCACAACAGAAAACAGATGGTGGTTCCTCAAAAAACTTAATAGAATTACCATACAATTCAGCAATTCCACTTCTGGGTATATACCCTAAAGAATCTAAAGCTGGGTCTTAAAAAGATATTAGTACATCATATTTGTAACAGTATTATTCACAATATATATGCTATTCACCTTTTGGCTAAAAGGCGAAAGGCCACTCAAGTGACCATTGATGATGAGCACATTAAGCAAACTATGACATATATACATATGCAATGGAATACTGTTCAGCCTGAAAAAGGAAGAAAATCCTGACATACTCTACAATATGGATAAACTTTGAGGATATCATGCTAAGTGAAATAAGCCAGTCACAAAAAGACAAATACTGTGTGATTCCACTCATATAAGATACTTAGTTATCAAAATGATAGAGACAGAAAGTAGAATGGTGATTACATGGGCAAGAGGAGGAGTAAATGGGAAGTTGTTTAATGAGTATAGAATTTCAGTACTGCAAGATGAAAAAATTCTGGAGTTGGATGGTGCTGATGGTTGTGCAACATTACGAATGTATTTGATACCACTGAATGAAACACTTCAAAATGGTTAAGGTGGCAAATTTTATGTTGTGTGCATTTCACCACAATTTTAACAAATGGGAAAAAAAGATATTACAGCGAGTAAAATCCCAGCTCCTACTGAAGTTATTTCCATTCTGTATGTCATTGAAATAGGCATCAAAGTCACTCCAAGATGAAATGAGCATAGCCACAATACAAGGTCAGTCTCTTCCTTTTTAAGCTTTGACTCAAAGAGACCCCTTGCTATTACTGCTGTCATCTTCATATTCTCACTGTCACCCTCTTGACAGCATCGTCATTCAGATGTCTCAGGTCATATCAGGTAAGGCTAAATCAATCACAGCAGACAGATTTCTATTCAGGGCTGTTTGGAACTGTCTTGTTACCTGAAAGATTCTTCTAATACATGTGACAACTAGTGATCTCCTTACTCACCATCATCAGAACTTTTTTTTTTCTTTGTCTCTCCAATCCTCTCCCCACCCCACTTAGTGTTAGGGATGGATTTCCACTGAGTCATACATATTCTCTTCTTTAAGAGTACAATATGGGCAGCCTTGGTCCTTGAGTATACAGTCTAGGGAAAAGATATATATTAAACAACTAATTTTGTAGATAACCATATAATTACTATTCTGATAAAAGCTACAAGAGAGGATTACCAAGTCCTATGAGATCTATAACTACAGAACTTTCTATCCTTTCTGTCTTCCCAAGATTCAGAGGATGCTTACCTGAGAAAGGGGCATTTAAATTAGAACCTAGAAGATGAAAACCAGGGAGAATGCAGGGAGAATCATGAGCAAAGGGGGTGATGGTGGACAATGAGTCCAGGGAGAGGCAAGTCCAGATTATCCTGCTATTGGTTGTTCTCTCTCAGAGTTAGATTCTCTTGCATACTGAATATCAGGAGTTTAGAGCTGTTACAGTACAATTGATTTTTATTTGAAAATTCTATAATGAAACATACAGGACAGGGAGCAATATGAAAAATTCCCAGTATGTTTTAAACTTCTTCAAAAGTGCTTTAATCTTCTATCCTATATAAATTGGGGCATTTTATCCAATACAGGTGAGGACATTTTGCCTTTCAACTATGGCAAGATCTAACATTACTCCAGAGTCAAAGCCATGTAAACCAAAGCCAGAATAGGTAATATGCACATTCAGGCAACAATAAAATAAGAAAGTAACTCCCCACTTGGAGTGTTCACTTATTGCTTGCAGACTTGTTCAAAATGTAACCAGCTTATCTCTACAGACATTTTCGTTAAATAATAGGAGGCTTCAGGTTAGATTCATTCATTATATTCCTCAAAGTTAATATCAGAGTAGAAGACTTAAAGGAGAAAACTCCTGCTATGAGAAATCCAAATGAAACATCAAAAAGGAAAATTTTCTGAAAATTACTACCTTGAGTAGAAATTGTTAAAAATACAACATGTTAGAAAAGAAGAAAAAATGATCAGTCCAATGGGCATAACAGTAACTTTGGAACAAAAAAGAAGCTGACAACCATATGAAATCATCAAGTATACAACCCTCGCCTGCAGGTACCCTCAGAGTTGCTCCTGCAAGACCAAAGCCACTGGCTGACCTACGCTTCAACACTATGGTTCCTGTGGCACAATCCCTCTACTTGTCTTTAATTCAGAACATTCTTACCCAGATGAAGAAAGGGTGTGGTAGCAAAACTGTGTGGCCCACAGCTGGCTATAGTGGTTCACGTCTGTAATCTCGGTGACTCAGGAGGCTGAGGCAGGAGAATTGCTTGTGGCCAGCAGTTCAAGACCAGCCTAGGCAACATAGTAAGACCACCACTAAAGAAGACAAAATTAGCTAGGCATGATGGCGTATGCCTGTAGTCCTTGGTATTTGGGACTGAGATGGGAGGAGCTCATGAGCCTAGCAGTTTGAGATTACAGTGAGCTATGATCATGCTACTGCACTTCAGGCTGGGAAACAGTAAGACCCTGTCTCTAAAACTACAACAACAAAATTAAAAAGTTGTAGAGATTGCTGGCAAGATAGCCAAATAGGAACAGCTCCAGTGCACAGCTCCCAGCAAGAGTGACACAAAATGCAGGTGATCTCCACATTTCCAATTGAGGTACCTGGTTCATTTCATTGAGACTGCTTCGACAGTGGGTGCAGCCCAAGGAGGGTGAGCCGAAGCAGAGTGAGGCATTGCCTCACCCGGGGTAGCACAAGGGGCTGGGGGAACTCCCTCTCCTAGCCACAGGAAGCCACTGGAGACAGTCCCCTGCACTCTGGCCCAGATGCTGCACTTTTCCCATGGTCTTTACAGCACGCAGAATAGGAGATTCCCTCTGGTGCCTATAACACCAGGGCCCTAGGTTTTCAGCACAAAACTAGGTGGCCATTTGGGAAGACACTGAGCTAACTGTAGTTTTGTTTTTAATACATCAGTGGCACCTGGAACACCAGTAAGACAGAACCATTCACTCCCCTGTAAAGGGGGCTGAAGCCAGGGAGCCAAGTCATCTGTCTCAGTGGGTCCCACCCCACAAAGACCAGCAAGCTAAGATCTACTGGCCTGAAATTCTCACAGCCAGCACAGCAGTCTGAGCTCAACCTGGAGACATTTGAGCCTGGTGGAGGGTGGAGTGTCTGCCATTGCTGAGGCTCAAGTAGGCAGTTTTAACCCCACCTGTGTAAACAAAGTCACCAGGGAGTTCAAACTGGGCCGATCCCATAGCAGCTCAGCAAGGCCTCTGCTGGCAGACTGTGTCACTAGACTCCCTCCTTGCTGGGCAGGCAATCTCTGAAAAAAGGCAGCAGCCCATCACAGACTTATAAATAAATCCCCCAACTTCCTGGGACAGAGCACCTGAAAAAAGGGGCAGTCGTGGGAACAGCTTCAGCAGACTTGAGTGTCCCTGCCTGGCAGCTCTGAACAGAGCAGCAGGTATCCCAGCACAGCATTCAAGCTCTAATAAGGGACAAACTGCCCTTCAAGTGGCTCCCTGACCTACATATATCCTGACTGGGAGATACCTCCCAGCAGGGGCCAACAGACACCTTATACAGGAGAGCTCTGGCTGGCATCTGACAGGTAGTTTTCTGGGATGAAGCTACCAGAGGAAGAAACAGGAAGCAATCTTTGCTGTTCTACAGCCCCCACTGGTGATTCCCAGGCAAGCAGGATCTGGAGTGGACTTCCAGCAAACTCCAGCAGACAGGCCTAACTGTTAGAAAAAATAAATAAACAAATAAATAAATGGAAAGAAATAGTTTCAACATCAACAGAAAGGACATCCACTCAGAAACCCCATCCAAAGGTCACCGACTTCAAAGACCAAAGGTAGGTAAATCCATAAAGATGGGAAGAAACCAGTGCAAAAAGGCTGAAAATTCCATAACCAGAACACCTCTTCTCCTCCAAGGGATCACAACTCCTCACCAGTAAGGAAACAAAACTGGATGGAGAATGAGTTTGATGAATTGACAGAAGTAGGCCTCAGAAGGTAGGTAATAACAAACTTCTCTGAGTTAAAGGAGAATGTTCTAACTCAATGCAAGGAAGCTAAGAACCTTGAAAAAAGGTTAGATGAAATGCCAACTAGAATAACCAATGTAAAGAAGAACATAGACAACCTGATGGAGCTGAAAAACACAGCACAAGAACATCGTGAAGCATACACAAGTTTCAATAGCTAAATCAATCAATCAGAAGAAAGGATATCAGAGATTGAAGAGCAATTCAATGAAATAAAGCAAGAAGTCATGATTAGACAAAAAAGAGTGGAGAAAATGAACAAAGCCTCCAAGAAATATGGGATTATGTGAAAAGACCAAATCTATGTTTGATCAGTGTACCTGAAAGTCATGGGGCGAATAAAACCAAATTGGAAAACACTCTTCAGGATATTATTCAGGAGAACTTCTCCAACTGAGTAAAGCAGGCCAACATTCTAATTCAGAAAATACAGAGAACACCACAAAGATACTTGAGAAGAGCAATTCCAAGACACATAATCATCAGATTCACCAGGGTTAAAGGAAAAAATGCTAAGGGCAGCCAGAGAGAAAGGTGGAGTTACCCACAAAGGAAAGTCCATCAGACTCACAGCAGATCTCCTGGCAGAAACCTTACAAGCCAGAAGAGAGTGAGGGCCAATATTCAACATCCTTAAAGAAAAGAATTCTCAACCCAAAATTTCATAACCAGCCAAACCAAGCTTCATAATGAAGGAAAAATAAAATTCTTTATGGAAAAGCAACGGCTGATATATTTTGTCACCACCAGGCCTGTCTTACAAGAGTTCCTGAAGGAAGCATTAAACATGGAAAGGAACAACCAGTACCATCCACTGCAAAAACATACCAAATTGTAAAGACCATCAATGCTATGAAGAAACTGCATCAACAGGCAAAACAACCAGCTAGCATCATAATGGCAGGATCAAATTCACATATAACCATGTTAACCTTAAATGCAAATGGGATAAATGCCCCAGTTAAAAGATATAGACTGGCAAATTCAATAAAGAGTCAAGACCCATTGGTGTGCTGTATTCAGACACATCTCACATACAAAGACACACACAGGCTCAAAATAAAGAAATGGAGGAATATTTACCAAGCAAATGGAAATCAAAGAAAAGTAGGGGTTGTAATCCTAGTTTCTGATACAATAAACTTTAAACCAACAAGGATCAAAAGAAATAAAGAGGGCATTACATAATGGTGAAGGGATCAATGCAACAAGAGATAACCATTCTAAATATATATATACACCCAATATAGGAACACCCAGATTCATAAAGCAAGTTCTTAGAGACCTTACAAAGAGACTTAGACTCCCACACAATAACAGTGGGAGACTTTAACACCCCACTGTCAATATTAGACAGATCGAGACAGAAAATTAACAAGGATATCAGGACTTGAACTTGGATATGGACCAAGCAGAACTAATAGATATCTACAAAACTCTCCACCCCAAATACACAGAATATACATTCTTCTCAGCACCACATTACACTTATTCTAAAATTGACCACATAATTGGAAGTAAAACACTCCTCAGCAAATGCAAAAGGACGGAAATCATAACAAACAGAATTGGAAAAAAACACCTTAAGTTTCATATGGAAAAGGAGCCCACATAGCCAGCGCAATCCTAAGCAAAAAGAAAATAACAGAGCTGGAGGCATCTTGTTACCTGACTTCAAACTATACTATAAGGTTACAGTAATCAAAACAGCATGGTGCTGGTACCAAAACAGAGATATAGACCAATGGAACAGAACAGAGGCCTCAGAAATGGAAAAATCTCTTTAAGCTCTGTGCAGCTTGGTAAATATAGTACAAGGATGATCAGTTTGCAGGAGACATCCTAAAATTTGAAGTCTGAGATATCTCAATAAACACCCTCAACAGAAGGCAATATCCCCATAATATCTGAACTTATTTCCTTAGGTTAGCTAGTTTTTTAAATCCAGAATTTAGGAAATGAAGGAGCAGGAACTATCTCAAGATGAACCATAGCTTCCTTGGAGAAGTATGGAGAAAAGGTGGCAACTGCCATATCACAATGGGATCCAAGAGGCTCAGACACCAAAACTAAATGCAAATAAGGATCATTCCTGTGATTTTTAACTTAGAGAGAAGCAGACCTATTATTTCAACTAGGACTAAACAAGAACTGTGGTGCCTATTTTTTGTCTGATTTTCTAAAATACAGATAGCTCTTTTTCTTCTTTAAAAAATGATGCACGATCACTATGGAGCCACTTAAATGTAAAGCGTAAAGAAGCAAATGAAATAGTGATAACCATTCTTAGTTTTGGAGCAACATCTTTCCAGACATTTTGCCATGTAAATTTATCCACCCATACACATGTACATGTGCAGACACATAAGAACATGCATACATAGGCACACACACTCAAGTACTTTAAACAAGTGGGCTAATAGGATATTTTATTCTGTCAGTATGGAGATATAGAAATAAATACAAAGATATATATTTACCATCAAGTTCTTTAAATCATAAATAGAAACGTATAATACAATATGTATATTTTATTCCATTATCTACATTTACTACAATTTAGCCAATCCCCAAATAGTGGTAGAACCAGTTTTGTTCTTTTTATATTTTAAACATTCTTTTTAGATGCCCAGGAGTTCAAGACAAGCTGGGAAACATAGCAAGACCCCATCTCTACAAAAAAAATTTTTTAATTAGCTGAGCATGGTGGTGTATGCTTCTGGTCCCAGCTACTTGGGAAGCTGAAGTGGGAGAATCTCTTGGGCCCAGAAGTCAAGACTGCAGTGAGCCGTGATCATGCACTGCACTCCAGCCTGGGCAGTACAGCAAGACTGTCTCAAAAAAAATAAAATAAAATGATACCAGAAGTTAGTGGAGCTGTATGAGGACTCCACATGAAAACCTATAGTATTAGGTCAAGGGTTACCCTCTGAATTTGGTACAGATCAGTGATCCCCAACTGGAGGAGGAGGAGATTTTTCTCCCCTTCCTCTCCCCCCGGGAACATCTGGCAATGTCTAGAGGTGTTTTAGGTTGTCACAATTGTTGGGGATACGCTACTGGAATCTGGTGAGTTGAGCCCAGGGATGCTGATAAATATCCTACATTGCACACAACAGTCTCCACAACCAACAATTACCTGACCCAAAATGTCCAGAGTACTGAAGTTGAAAAACACTGTCACAGATACTGTATTCTCTGTTTTTGGTTGTATTTGCTTATTCCACTGAATTTCAGAAAAAGAAGATCTGCAAATTTGCAAATACTTGCAACTATCATATATGTGTATATTTTAAATAAAAACCATATTTTATCATTTAATCTTTGAATATTTCTCCCACTCTCTGCCTCTTCTCTTTAGCCAGAATCCAAGAACAACAAGCCCTCTAGTTTCCCAGAGTTTAAACCTGCTCTACCTACTTTGAAACCCAATGGCACTGACACAGATAAGCCTGATTAGATCTTTCCCTCCGTCCTTTGTTTTAAATTAACTTACAGAATTAGCAGAATATGAAATCTTGTTCCCTCCTTTCCTGTTGTAGGGTGATTTTTATCTCATTCCTATCATTTTAATACAGTCACCTATCCCAACAGACATCACTTGATGTGATAACAATCTCCTTTAGCCTGAAGGGGAAAAGGGGAAAAGGAGGGTTTTCTTTTCAAGGGGAGTAGCTTTTCTTTAAATGAGAGTTCCAACATTCTACATGCTAACTCTCTCTCTTCACCACCTTTTACATGTATCAGGAGCAGGATCTAAGTCATTCGGAAGCATCTGATCCAGGTCATTGGACATGTCCCATGATAAAATGACTACCTGAGAAGAATCCATAATTTATTCTGACTTGGACTCATTCCAACCCTTCCTTTGGGTCTGTCACCTCAATAATCACTCAGTCAGTGTTACTGGCTGGCCAAAAACAGAGTCCCCCAGAAGAGAAAAGCAATGAGCCACGAGTGAGAATTATGAAGTAAACAAGGACAGCTTCTGTAATAACAGAGTCTCTGTAATGTTTCCCTGCTGCATTGGGGTGGCATTCAGGAAAGATTAAAAGGGTCTATAGCTCATAGAAGGGAACTTGATTGCAAAACTAAGTTGAGGTCACAGCCTGCAGGTGTGCACACACACATACACATACCCCAGCCTGGCCCCTTACGGAAAAGCAGCAATGCTTGTCTTATTTCCCTGTCACCAAAAGGATTCATCCATACCAAAGAGAGGAAATAGCCAAGTTCTATCCAGGCTCAGGACAAGAAATGCCTTTTTTCCCCTGGTGCATCAAGATAAAAACTATTGCATGTGGAGCTGGGGGTGGCAGCACAAAGGCAACAGAAGTTGGCTCACATTGGAGAGGTGGGAAATAGACCAAGAGTCAAAAAAGAACCATCTCTTGAGGAATGTAATAGCCAGAAAGCCTGTCTTTCCATAAAAAGTGGCATGGGGCCTTTAGGATAAAAAGCATGCATCAGTCTCCCTTACAATGCCAAACCCAGTTTTGCAACAGGTTAAAAAAAAGTATTATTGAAAGAATTGTTCATATAAGAAAGACCCATGTGTCTTGCTATCACCTAGATCCTTGCCACTCACAATATGGTCTGCAGACCATTCGCAGCAGCATTCCAGAGTTTATTAGAAATGCAGACCTGGGCCCCTCCCCATATCTAACCACAGAATTTAAATTCTAACAAGGTCTCAGGTGATTCAAGGGCTTATTAAAATTTAATAAGCCCTGTTCTAAACAAACTCTCTCAACAAAATATAGAAACCCTGTCCCAAGATACCAGTCAATGAACAAAACATTGCTTGATAGCCTGCTCTGTGCATGCTCTGTCAACAGGGTGGTCAAAGCATCATCCAAACACAAAACCATGAGTGCAAAATAGCATCAATAGAATGATGGTTTGGCAATACTTCCTCTAGAAGGCTCTGGGCACATTACAGAAGGACAAATGGAGAGGAAACTTTGGCCATGATAGGATTTGTCTTGAAAGAAGTCCTGGGATTCCAGAAGTGTATGGGTACAACAATGATTATTCCTCCCGCTTCTGTAGACCTTGCCAAGGTGCTTCTCCTGATAAGTGAGCAGGGAGATCTGAATGAAGATGTTGAATTAGAAACAACAAGAAATAAGCAAGCTGTGCATTAGAGTGGAACAAAAACAGGTGAAAACAAGAGGCACGGGCCTGTCCCTAGCAATGACTTTAACAACTAATCTCTGTGCTGCCAGAGGCAATTTTCATCAGCAGTCATGAGTGAGTGGATGGATGGCTTCTGGCCACCGTGCCTCTGCTCCAGCTTGGGAGCTCCAGCTATAATTGCCTGTTGGGACTCAGCCTCAAAGTGAAAAAAAAAAAAAAAAAAAAAAAAGGAGCATCATGAACGGAACAGAGCTTTCTCCTCTAGCTTCTGTTTGGATACAGCAATGCCAAGTAGGCAAATGAGAGGACAGGCTGAGGGATGGGGTTATTTCCTTCCCCCCCCTCACCATCCCTACCCATTGCTCTAGGTCTGAAATCAGCTGCATCCCTTTATGACAATGGTTCTCAACCAGGAGTGAATTGGCCCCCTGGGGGACAGCTGGCAATGTGAGGAGTCATTTCGGGCTATCATGGCTAGGTGGCTGTGTGCTACTGGAATGCTGTAGGAGGAAGCCAGGAATGCTGCTGAAGATCCTACAATGCACGGGTAGGATAGTCCCCGCAGCAAAGAATTACCTGACCCAAAATGTCGCCAAGGTTGAGAACTTCCACTTTATGACACCAGCCTGATGAGAAGCCCTTGCCTGAAGGCCCTCTTCCAGGGAACATATTTCTGCTGTATTCCTCCCTGTGTGCCTCAATTCCCCTTACAGCTTCTTTTAACTCTTTCCTCCCCTGAAACCAGCACCACTATGAAACTCTCTTTAGAAATCCTAGTCAAATAAGCCTTTTGATTGCTTCCTAGGCTGTAACTGATACAAAGACCAGGATGAGAAAAAATATGACTACATTTGCCCTGGATTGGTCAGTCTTAATTGATGACCTGGCCAAAGCTAAAGGGAAGAAGCAGGAGGATCCGGAAGCAGGACTGCAGCCACAGGACTCATGAGAGGCCAGAAGAGAGGCTCTCAGAGTGACAGGGAAGGGGTAGCCTTGGAGCACAAGAGACAGGGCAGGAGGAAGAGGGCTGAAGTCCTTCCTAACCCCCAGTGGATTCAGTGGCACATTTACCATGATGCTAATGAAGCCAAAAGGTATCACCCTTACTTGCATCAGCACTTTTTCTTTTTCTTTTCCTTTTTTTTTCTTTTTTAATGAGTCTGGCTCTGTCACCCAGGCTGGAGTACAATGGCTCAATCTTGCCTCAGTACTGCCTCCACCTCCCAGGTTCCAGTTATTCTCCAGCCTCAGCCTCCCAAGTAATAGGAATTACAAGTATCCACCACCATGCCCAGCTAATTTTTGTATTTTTAGTAGGGACGGGGTTTCACCATGTTGGCCAGGCTGGTCTCAAACTCCTGACCTCAAATGAATCCACCCTCCTCGGCCTCCCAAAGTGCTGGAATTAGGCATGAGCCACCGTGCCCGGTCACACGAACACTTTCTAAGGATATGGGAGGAGCCCTAACAATGGCCTTACATGACTATATGTAAAAATTTTCAGAATATTTTAATTACAATTGATTTAAAATGCTGTCTCTTTCCAAGCCAACTTTTCCTCCAACACTTTTCCATTCTTGTTAGGGGGCAATCAGAGGGATCCAGCTAAAACGAAGCTGAGTTGGGAATACATATAATTTAAGTTTAGAGGGCTATATTTACACAGTTCACAGATATTTAGGGGTAAGCTTAGTTAGGCATCCAAGTGTAACAATGATTCTCAAGAGTACTTCTATCATCCATGGCAAGATTCATTTGGCATTGTGTCATGAAGGGGCAGGTCAAGAGGTCGTATGTTGACAGGAACACATCCAACAAGGGTATGTGAACAGTGGAGAAGAAACAAGGCTTGCAATGCAGAAGATAGAATCTGTTCGTGAAAAATTCTTCCAAGCATTGAATGTGTAAAACGTTAAAGAGGAATCTGTTCTCTACATCCTCTCATCAGAATGGAAGTTCTTTTCTTCAAGAATATACTTGATAATGCAGAGTATACAATTATAAATGCACTAAAGATCTTTTTCCTTTTTTAGGGTAGATTTTACTGGTCCCCTCAGCCAGGCACATTTGTGAGAGCACAAACTGCACAAATGTATATGCGGCAGCTTTGATGACAAGGGGGTTACAAATAAGTACCCACAGCCTAGCACTGCATGGAATGTGAAGGGTGCTAAATAGACTTAATAAATGGAAGAATGAACAAACTGGCATGGCCTAGAGGGGAGAGACTTCATGGAAGAGGTAAGAGAACAAAAAGGTATGAAACAAGCTCTAGAAAGGAGCCCAGAATCCATGAGGTCAAGCAAGAGAGCAAGCCCCCTGAAGACAGAACTAGCCCTCCAGAGAGCAACAGAGACTATGCTGGGCAGGAAAGCAGGGCTCAACACTGTAAGTCCTGGAAAGCCAGAGTAGTTTAACATTTAGACACCAAATAACAGAAAGCCACTACACAATCCAGAGCAGAGTAGTGATGTGATCAAAAGTGGAGTTTTCCACATGGACACAGGGAGGGGAGCATCTCACACTGGGGTCTGTTGGGGGTGGGAAGGGGAGGGACAGCGGGGGTGGGGAGTTGGGGAGGGATAGCATGGGAGAAATACCAGATATAGGTGATGGGGAGGAAGGCAGGAAATCACACTGCCATGTGTGTACCTATGTAACAATCTTGCATGTTCTTCACATGTACCCCCAAACCTAAAATGCAATAAAACGTATATATATTAAAAAAAAAAAAAAAAAACTAAAGAAGAAGAAAAAAAAAGGTGGAGTTTTCTAAAAATTAACTTGGCAGGGGACTCAAGATGGACTATAGCAGGGAGCAGACACACAGAGTCACTGTCATAACTCAAGTATAAAATGATATGGGCCTGGATTATGCTGCTGGGAATGATAAGAAAAAGATAAGTGTTAAGACCCATGGCAGGAATAATCTCATATTATTGAGAATTACTGATATTCAAATAATCAGTTTGAGTAATTGATATTCAAAATCTCTGTGATGTTATAGGCTCTTTCTTGGAGTTGGTCATACACATAAGATAACTAGCCTCATGGGCCTGAATTCTCAGATGGGCAGCTTGGCCATGATAGACTCTAGATTTACATAATCTGTCCAAGAGAAGGCTCTCAAGATATCTTGCTAATGAAAATCTGTGTAGCCAGTATCTTAGCCCTTGTCTGCATTCACAGTCAGCTGCTGCCACTTTCATCTTCTGCAGCTGTTCTATAGCATGTGACATCCTGACTGAGCCTTTGCCGGAAATCCAGTAGGTGCTGATGCCCATTTTAGGGCCTGCTACATGGCAGCGGAAATGCACATCCTCCCTGAGGATGGCAAGCAAGTTCCGAAGCCCGTATTCAGATGAGCCCGCACGGACCTCTCCGAAGGAACTTCAGGATGATTGATTAAATCACTGCGTTTAAGTCCCCCTGATTAGGTACTGAACGATTCCCGGTGGGTTTCCTTCCTCTAGAGAATCATCCCACTCAATAGGAAATACGGTTTTCCCTTCCTCCTGGTCTTCAGGCAGGAGAAAACAGTCCAGCAAGTGAGCAAATGGATTATTCATAACTTTTGACAATACAGCCAGTAAACTGTGGTTGCTAAATGAATCTGCATTATTTATCCCTCTTCCTAGTCTGCAATTACATGCTGCTGGATCTACTTGTTACCCAGAAATGTAAAGAGATGGCAATACCCAGGGTCTCTTTATGATGTGGCTCACCAGGGCCCTGTTCTTGATGGCACACACCATCAGTAAGACCAAGGCTTCAGCTTGGGGAACTAAAGGGCACAGCAAGACAGCTTCCCTCTTACGGTCTGAACTTTTATTTCATTGGCTCCGAGTGTTTGAAAACTGTTTTCTAGAATTCCTTATGCTTCCTTTTCTGTAAGAAGGAGCCCTGACTTTTGCTTTTACCTACTTCCCATTTTATTTGGGTTAATCTCCTAGATCTCAATAAATGACGATAGAATTGTGTTTAAAAGACATGCAAGAACATTTTTTTAAAGAATGCAGAAACCCAATTAAACTGGAAAACGTACAACTTAAATGGTGAAGTACAAAGTTCAACAAATCCTCTAATTATCCAGCAAAAAGATTAGAGACCACTCAGTTGGGAGTGGGAAGAGTTCAGGAAGTTTTTCCTATCCAAAACAGGCAACAAAATGTTGAAAGAAAGGATAAAAATTAGATAAAGATAAAACTTGAAAGACATCCATCTTAGTCCATTTGGACTGCTGTGACAAAATGCCACAGACTATGTGGCTTATACACCTCAGAAGTTTATTGCTCACAGTTCTGGAGTCTGGGAACTCCAAGATCAAGGTGCTAACAGATGTGGTGTCGGGTGAGGTTCCCCTTTCCGGTTCATAGATGGTGCCTTCTCACTGTGCCATTACATGGTGAAAAGGGTGAGGTAGCTCTCTGGGGCCTCTTTCATATGGGCACTACTATCATTCATGAAGGTTCCACCCCCAGCCCTAATTATCGCCTGAAGGCCCCATCTCCAAATACTAGCTCACTGAGGGTTAGGATTTCTACACCTAAATTGGACGTTACATAAACATTCAGTTCATAGTAACACCCACAGCACAAACTTGAGTATTTGTCATTCACTTCATAAAAAGTCTCCAGTCAAAAGAGAGGATGCCATGGGATCTTCTGTGATTGAGTTGAATTATACAGAAAATAAGTACCCCACTCACATCTCTGATGGCTAGTATCCACCTCATGGTCCTAGCTTTTACCTTCATTACCCTAGCCCAAATGATACATTTAATCTGCTCTTTTTAGTCAGAAATATGATTTTAAAGCCATAGAAATGTATAAAAATAAACCAATGGTAAAATACATAAAAAGTTTGTTATTAATATTTTGTCAAATTTTTTAATGTTTTATAATTATAGGTATTCTTTTCTTATTGAAACATTGTATAATTTTTTAAAATTTATTTTACTTTAGGTGTATACTATATCTGGCATTTCTCCCCATGTTATCCCTCCCCACCCCCCATTGTCTCTCTCCTACACCCCCCCAACTGTCCCCTGTGTGTGATGCTCCTCTCCCTGGATCCACGTGTTCCTGTTGTTCAACACCCATCTATGAGTGGGAACACATGGTGTCTGCCTTTCTGTTCTTGGGTCAGTTTGCTGAGAATGATGGTTTCCAGATTCATCCAAGTCCCTACAAAGGACACGAACTCATTGTTTTTTATGGCTGCGTAGTATTCCATGGTGTATATGTACCACATTTTCTTTGTCCAGTCTATCATTGATGGGTATTTGGGTTGGTTCCAGGTCTTTGCTATTGTACACAGGGCTGCAATGAACGTATGTGTGAATATGTCTTTATAGTACAATGATTTATAATTCTTTGGGTATATACCCAATAGTGGGATTGCTGGGTCAAATGGAATTTCTATTTCTAGATCCTTGAGAAATCGCCACACTGTCTTCCACAATGGTTGAACCAATTTACACTCCCACCAACTGTGTAAGAGTGTTCCTATTACTCCACATCCTCTCCAGCATCTGTTGTCTCCAGATTTTTTAATGATCGCCATTCTAACTGGTGTGAGATGGTATCTCAGTGTGGTTTTGATTTGCATTTCTCTAATGACCAGTGATGATGGGCATTTTTTCATATGTTTGTTGGCTTCATATATGTCCTCTTTTGAAAAGTGTCTGTTCATATCCTTGTCCCACTTTTGAATGGGGTTTTTTCTTGTATATCTGTTTTAGTTCTTTGTAGACTCTGGATATCAGCCCTTTGTCAGATGGGTAGGTTGCAAAAATTTTTTCCCATTCTGTTGGTTGCTGATTCACTCTAATGATGGTTTCTTTTGCTGTACAGAAGCTCTGGAGTTTGATTAGATCCCATTTGTCTATGCTGGCTTTTATTGCCAATGCTTTTGGTGTTTTGGTCATGAAGTCCTTGCCTATGCCTATGTCCTGGATGGTTTTGCCTACATTTTCTTCTGGTGTTAGGTTTTATGTTTAAATCTTTGATCCATCTGGAGTTAATTTTAGTGAAAGGTGACAGGTAGGGGTCCAGTTTCTGCTTTCTGCACATTGCTAGCCAGTTTTCACAATACCATTTATTAAACATGGAGTCCTTTCCCCATTGCCTGTTTTTGCTGGGTAACACTGTATAATTTTAAATTGAAGTTACTTATGCTTTTCATGTAAATGGTATAAGAAAGTTCATTTGTAAACACTGTGAACATTTACTTAAACTTGACTTAAGACATTTATAAACATGTTATTTAATTTACAAAAGCTTCTCCAAAGCTAGAAGGAGTTGTTTGCTGAGTATGGGAGTTTTTCCTCTGAAGTATTTGATGTGTTTAAGAGAATCAGAAAAATTGCATTTAATTTACACAAAGATGTTTAAGAGCTACAAATTAATTAAGTTTATAAATGAGGTTAATTGTTAGAAGTCAACCTGTTAAATTTATTGACTATTATTAATGTACATGGAAATATATCCATTTTTATATAAAGATATATACTCTTACATATTTACTAAATTTATAGATAGAATAACAAGTTTTAGAAGTTAAATATAAGGCCTCAAGAAAAATAGGTTTTCAAATTTGTGACTTTAATAACGAAGTATTGGTTTAATTTAATTTTATTTTAGGGGGCCATATGTTCACCATTTATTGAATGTCTCATATGCAGGCATTACAGTTATCATGGGAGATGCCTCAGTGAACAAAATCTAGCTCTACATTTTGTTCTACATTTCACTCTTGGGGCTTATAATCTAGTAGCAGACATAGACAGTATACAAGTGATTATGCACCTAAATATTTAATTATAAGTCTAGTGTGCTCTGCAAAAAAATGTAGATTTTTTTTTTTTTTTGGCACAGACGTTACAGTCTTTGGATCTTTTTACAAATGAGAAAGGTATTTTGAAGATATTAACTATGTAAGAGACATGACAGATGAGAAAGATGTTTCCCCCAAATTGTTGATCAAAGACTAAATTTAAAAGTATAACTAAAAATATTTCTCTTCTTTTTGTACAAGAGATCTTTTAAACTTAACCTTTCTGTCTGAAATTTCGTGTCTGTTCACCAAGTATTTTAAAATCACCTAACTATAAATAGTCCATTTATATACACACATACACACACACACACACACACACACACACACACAATCCTTGGGCAAATTTAAAATGATTGTTAAAAACACAAGTCAATGCTTTAAAAAAGCCCACCAATTGTCAAGTGGTCAAGGCTCCTCCCCAGCCCTGCCCCAGCAGGGAACTCATCAGACTTCCAGGTTGGGTAAGAAGTTTCTTTCCTTAGGGGCAATGTTGGTGGCCTCTGTTCTACTTGACCATAAACACCATAACGTAAGAGGCCATGTCTGTTTTATGCATTATGATATATCCCTCATCTTTTCTATATAACATTTAAAAGTCCTAACATTAAAAAGTCACTTAACAAATATCAAGTGAATGAATGAGTAAATGGTGGGTGAATAGCTTGCGGTGCTCCTGGCCTTTCCCTAGACTGTCCAGCCAGGGACTGCAATGCCTTGCCTGTTCTTTACGCTTTTGAGCTCCTTGTTCCTATTTGTCCATTATTTGACTTGCCCTGTTGCCTCACTCTCTAAACTCCGAACTCCTATAACTTTACACTACTTATCTAATGCAACCCACCTACTTAATACATTCTTTAACCCCTAATCCCAATGTGTCTTTTCAGATCCTCATTGCAAGATTCTTTGGCTATTATCCAAATCAGAATCCAGTAAGTGACTCAAACACTTGGGACAGAGTTTTCCAGAGAGACTCTGAGGTAGACAGATCATTTGCTGATAAGGCACCACCTTTTATAAGATTATAAGACTTTATTATCCAGCTGGAGGACTTTGGACACCAACTCCTCAGCAGAGACCAGTGCATCCTGCAGCAGCAGACTTTGCTGGCATTTCTTTATATGACTGTTCACTAAGTCCTTTTAGGTTTTAAGCCTTCATAGGAAACCTAAAAGGCCTTACTGAACATTCATATAAAGAAATGCCAGCAAAGAGATACTCCTCATAGCATCGTGAAATCATAAAGAAGAATCACTAACAATGAAATGTACTTGACAACAGAAGTTTAGTTTTTTAAGCTCTTTTCCCTTATTGGTATATTAGTGAACCAATAATCCTGTTTGACCATCAGTGATAGAAAAATCTCATCCTAACCTCAGTGTGTCATCAATGCACCTTTTTGTACCCGCCTTCTAATGCCTGAGGACCTTCTACGGCATGCCTAAAACAAGCTTGATTCCTTTTTTTAAAAATTTTATTATACTTCAAATTCTGGGGTACATGTGTAGATCGTGCAGGTTCGTTACATAGGTCTACATGTACCACGGTGGTTTGCTGCATCTATCCCCCTCATCATCTACATTAGATATTTCTCCTCAAGTTATTCCTCCCTAATCCACTCACCCCCTGCTATCCCTCCCCTGAACCCCCCACCCCGACAGACCCCGGTATATGATGTTCCCCTCCCTTTGTCCACGTGTTCTCACTGTTCGGCCCCCACTTATGAGTGAAAACATGTGGTGTTTGGTTTTCTGTTCTTGTGTCAGTTTAACAAGTTCAATTTCTTTCTTAAAGCAGGTGAACTTCTTACCTGTCTGTCTCCATAGTGATGGCTCAAACTCTGCCTTGGATACGCTCTCTGACCTGAACTTCTTGAGTGGTTTTGACCTATGACACTGTTCATCTCAGCTCCAGTTTTACCTGGCTCAAGATCTCTGTCCCTCCCGTAGCGATAACATTGAGTTCCTCCTACTGTTAGGACCATTTCCATGACTAGCTCTCCACCTGTGGTTCCAGGCCCTCATCTCATCTCATTACTAAAGAAGCTGACATTTCTAACCTAGTGTCTTTTCTTTTGCTTTCTATTTCTTTTTTCTCTTCCACTGCTCAACATTTTAGGCCAATGAAGGAAGGAAGAAGAATATCCGAAGGACAGAAAATCTCATTCTTCTCTTTTCATGTAGCCAAGAGAAAGGAGCTATAGATATTCTTCAGCCTTAAAGCAAAAATGCATAAATAAAAGAGAAAAAAATAACAAACCTCTTTCTTTAAACCCCTGGATCCCCCCATGATGCCATTTTCTTTTGTTAAAGTTAAGAAAATAGATGCAAAAGCCATCATTATCCTAAAAAGATGTCTCATATCTAGTGGTGCTGCAGAATGTCAGCCTCACTCAAAGGAACATATACCTCTAACTCTGAAGTTTTATCTGAAATCTATTAAAATTTACAGCATATATGCTCATTTGAAAACTTTCGGCCGGGCGCGGTGGCTCACGCCTGTAATCCCAGCACTTTGGGAGGCCGAGGCGGGTGGATCACGAGGTCAAGAGATCGAGACCATCCTGGTCAACATGGTGAAACCCCGTCTCTACTAAAAATGCAAAATTAGCTGGGCATGGTGGCACGTGCCTGTAGTCCCAGCTGCTCGGGAGGCTGAGGCAGGAGAATTGCTTGAACCCAGGAGGCGGAGATTGCGGTGAGCCGAGATCGCGCCATTGCACTCCAGCCTGGGTAACAAGAGCGAAACTCCGTCTCCAAAAAAAAAAGAAAACTTTCATGGTTTTTAAATGGTAACCTGAATTCAAAGTCAAACTTACATATGTTTAAAGTGATTGTCAAATCAGTCAAAATAAATGGAAAACCTTTGCAACATATATAGAGAAATATAAATGTTTTATGGGAATAGAAACAGATGGACAGCTTCCCTGATAAGGCATCAAGTTTGTTTGATGTCTTCTGTCACCAAAAGGACCAATTTCCTCAAGGGCTCTTTGCTTGGGGCTTTGATATAAATCCTAATATAAACTGTCCCTAAAATCTAGAAAAGTCATTTGACAACCCTACCTCATCCTTTTTATCTGAAGTCTTAGTTGGAATTTTTCAGATTTTCAAGCAATGTTAGGGTCATCTCAAGCAACATGATGTTTTGCTAAAGACACAAAAAATAAATTACACATAAAAGATGCAGGTAGCTGGGCATAGTGGCTCATGCCTGTAATCCCATCATTTTGTGAGGCTGAGGTGGACAGATCACTTGAGCCTAGGAGTTCAAAATCAGCCTGAGCAACACAGTGAGACCTGTCTCTATAAAAAATACAAAAATTAGCCAGGTGTGGTGGTGTATACCTGTAATCCTATCAGGAGGGTGAGGCAAGGAGGATCGCCTGAGCTCAGGAGGTCAAGGCTGCAGTGAGCTGTATACTGTCCTCCAGACTGGGCAACAAGAGCAAGACCCTGTCTCAAAAAAGAAAAAAAAAAAAAAGACACAGACATCAGGAAGCTGGAATGTTGTTCAGAACACAAGGGCAATTTTCATGTCCCAACAGCAACTCTGGGCTTCCTTCGTCTATGCTTCTCTTGACACCCCTCTTGAGTTATCATTGTGCTGACTCAATGCTCCTTCTTCGAGACTTATGTTCACCACCTTCTGTCTGTGCTCACTTCACATGTGCTGCCACTTCCTGTGGGTCATCTGTTTTTTCACATTAACGTTCCTCATAACAAGTGGGCATGGTGATATGCACCTATAGTCCTGGCTACTCAGGAGATTGAGGAGGGAGGATCACTTGAAGCCAGGAGTTTGAGTCCCACCTAGGCAACATAGCGGGACACTTGTCTTCAAAAAAATAAATAAGTGCAATAAAAATGTCCTATAAGTCAGATAGTACTCAGGAATAGTAGTAGTATACTTCTCCTACTACTATAGGAAGTAGTATTTTCATTCTCAACAATTTTATAAAAGAAGTCATCTCATTGATAACTACAGACAGCCAGTTTTCTTAATTTTGTGCTAAGTACAGTTTCAGTACCTATCGTGAGTTATGTTTTGAATCTGCTGTCTTTAAAATGTCTTTTCAGCACTCAGAGTACGCTGCTCATTGATGCTTGCTTGCTCAATTATAAGGTGAGTATTCTATGACTAAGACTCATTTTTAGTTTCCTAATCATTGCCTACTATTGGCACACTCACTGGGCAGAATTCTCCCAAGAGTCACCCAGTTTCCCCTTGAGTAAGGCACCAATCCGTGGAATCCAGGTAGCAGGGATGCATAGCACAAACTGTTTGCAATGACATTTCTCTGAGAAGGCTAGGAAATACGGCAACTACCCAGAACATCTGAGCCAGTACATCTGTGTTTTATAGATATACGGTTTCAACTTATTTTTATAGCAACAAAATTAAATCTAAAGAGGAATCACACATTAAATTATAAGCCT
Source organism: Alouatta palliata (assembly GCA_004027835.1). Taxonomy (NCBI): domain Eukaryota; kingdom Metazoa; phylum Chordata; class Mammalia; order Primates; family Atelidae; genus Alouatta; species Alouatta palliata. The sequence continues at coordinate 34,396 of PVKV010005318.1, forward strand.
CTTCCCACATGTAACCTTTTGCTGCAGATTTATGAAAAATACAACATGCTAGCTTCTTTATCTTTATTGAAGTCACTGATAGAATATCCCGGAGAGCAGGACAGAGCAAAAAGATAGAATCCCAAGGCATATTATAGATTAGCCTGGTCACCAATCAACACTCTTGCTGCATAGCACAGTGTTTCAACTGCTTATGACTTTATTCAACTTTATTATCTTCTCTCTGCAACTTAGAAATGAAAAGAGCTTTGTCAAAAGCCGAACTAACATTGGGCTGTCTTATGGGTTTGGAAAGTTTGGGGTTTGTTTGCTATCCCTAAAACTTGTAATTATTGCCTTGACATTAGGCTCCAAAGTGAGCTTTAATAGCATTATGGTTATTACCCAATCTGTCATGTTACTCCCACTAAGCAAATCCATGCCAGGTTCAGTTTAGAGTAAAACCAATGCCCAAGATACTTTTTCCTTTTACATTCACAAGCTGTTCAGCAGAAAATTAAATTAAAGTAAGCACTGATGAGCATTGCCTGTATCAGTCTGGTGACCCCATCCAAAAGGATGTGAGGTCAGTGTGACATGTTCTCCATGAATTTGTGTCAGCTGTTTCAGTCACTACAGGTTCTTCGAAAGATTGAAACCATCGGTTTGAGGGCTTCAGACTTAGCAGTTTCTCTCTCCAAATTCCAACCTGTCAAACTCCCAAGAAAAGTCTTTCATTAACTGAGCTGAATTTCATTTATAAACTTTAGTCCCACTAAAGTTCATATACAAAATCTTTATTCCCAATATAAATAATAGCCAGAAAAAACTCAGAAAGAATGGGGATGGGAGAACTTCCCTTCGGAAAGCTTCCAATGCAGCAGGAAGTTTTGCTCATTGATCGATCCCCCCAGGTCCCCACATGCATAATGCAAACGACTCCAACCTGAGAAACAACCTAGTGATGTGCCGTGAAGGACAACGGAAAAGATTTTTCAGGTAACCTGCCTGCGGCTCTCAGACAGAAATCCAATTCTCCAGAGACTTCAGCTTCCTGTTCTGTCCTTGAGAATGTCTTCCCGCAAAGAATTTCATACCACACCGATGGGTGAACTCCTTGGTCTTGATCTCTCATGCAAGCAGGCAATATTTATGGAGCATACCTGTGTGCCAGGATCTGCCCTGGATGCTGGGGATAAGGCAGGAAACAAATCCAAGGCCTTCCTCACTTGAAGATTATCTTCTAGTGCTTTCCTTTTGTGGAGCTCATACTGCACCCTGCAGATTTGCATCGCTAGACCTCTCCTCATGCTCTTCCAGCTGCCTGGAATCCCCTCCATCATTACCACTTAACTAATTTATAACATCTTCAAAACCCAGCTCAGACCGTACCTCCTCTATGACTCTTTCCCAGATCTCCCTGGTTTAAGATTTCTTTAACCTCCAACCAAACACACTCTTGTACCCATATATTTAGTCCGTAATGCTTTATTTATCATTGATATTTATGTATGCACATATCCTATCTCTCCAACTATATTGAAGCCCTTTGAGGACAGAGAATGAATCTTTTGTTATTTTTTAAGCCCCAGCACCGAAAGAGTACATCACAAATGGTGGTAGCTAATGGCAATGATAGTGAACTGAATTTTTCCTTTAATATGGAAAAAAGAGTGAGCAAATAAATCAAGTATATCAAAGAAAGTAGTATTTTCATTGCTGACAGTTTTACAAAAGAAGTCATCTCACCGATAACTACCAACAGCCAGTTTTCTTAATTTGGTCCTAAGTACCCTAAGTACAGTTTAAATGCCTATCATGAGTTATACTTTTGAATCTACTGTCTTCTCTTCAGCACTCAGAGTACATTGCTCATTGATGCTTGCTTCAGTTTAATTTTAAGGTGAATATTCTATGAATAAAAAAGGAAAATATTTTGGCTTTCATTCCATTTAAACTGAATTGAGTAAAGAATCACTAAGCAGGTATAACGTAGCAAACTGTATGATAATAGCAGGGTTAAAAAAGACTCATGACAGTTATGTGATCAAGCAAGCTTTGCCTGTGAAAGCAAGTCCCTTTGTGTAAGCATTATTGTCATTTTGGCTGCCATTTCTCATAGAGAGTTGAGGAAACCTCGGACTTTTGGGAGACACAGATCAATAGTGAATTTTTACATTTGAGTGTCACTCTAAAATTTACAGTGCTTTCACACATGCTATCTCATTTGATCCTTTCACAAACCCAGCAGAAAGTAGAGTAGGTAAATAATTTTTAAATTTTAAGATAGGGAAACTGAGGTTCAAGTGTTAAGAACATTACAAGAACTGGCCATATTAGATGACATTCCCATCAACAAATGCTTCCACTTCCATACATGCCCACAAATAAGCTCTCTGTTTTTCTGCCTTTGATCCTTCTCTTTGTGCTTAAAATAAAATAAAGTAAGAGTTCTGCTTCTGGCAAGGAATTTTAACTTGTTTAGGCCAACTCTCTCCTTTACAACCAGGAGACGGGGACAAATGCTCCAAAGGCAGTGAGGACTTGTGAGTTAATATCTTGGAGTGGGGAGAACCTCAGAAAAATTAATCTACTATTTGGTGCTTTGTTCCTTCCCAAGGCATTTGTCAATTCAAAAGCAACAGCTGAGAGTTTGAGAAACGGAACAAGGTTTTCGTAAGTCTCACAGAGAAAGACAGGGAGATAAAAATAGAAGTTTAGGGTCTCAAAGAAGGAGGATCCCAAAAGCAAATATTCCAGGCTTTTTGTCATGACACAGAGGAATTCATCCAAGGAGAGAGGATGAAGTAGAAATAAACTCACCAAGAGTCTATTTCAAAAAGACTTCACAGGTTCAAAATAGCTGATTTCCTGGGTGGATTCAGGTAACACTCCCACACCCAGCATCCTGCCAAAAGCAAAGGTGAATCTCTTCTGGAGGAAAATATCATCCATGACCTTAGAATATTTCCATAATTTTCCAACACAATGTCCAGCACTCGCATAAAAAGTAAAATAGACCTTAAAAATATAAGAATGATTTGTTTTCTTTATATTCAGTACCTGGCAGTGTTTTACACAACCCTGGTACAGAAAAATTGTTTGTGAAATGAATGAATAAAAGGACTCATGAGGAAACAAACACATGTATGGTTGGGAGAGATAATTCTTCCTTTCCATGGCAATTCTTTGAAAAAAAAAAAAAAAAGTTCTGAAATGGAGTTTCTCAGGTTTCCTGCCAATAAGAAATACTTTTTCTTCCCCTGTGGTTATGTACATTGTACTCTCAACCTCCAAGCTTTAATTAAGACAAAAGTTTTCAAATGCATTAAAGTTTAAAAGCGCCCCTACTCCCAAAGCTAGGTTCTGCAATAGTAGTATGTTAGCCGGTACTTAGAGGGTGAAGAAAATGAATTTGTTTCTGAAGTATCTTGCCTTATGCCAGGAACTAATGGAGGCATTGGAGAGAACTGGGCTCACTAGTCATTTTATGGTTCAGATGACATGCTGTTTTCTTTCCAACAAATTCTACCAGCTAATGAGTTGTTTTTGTGTAAATGTTCCAACACTGCCCTGCTTTAAAATTATTTGCCTTGAAACTTAGGCCCTGAAATTGGCTTGGGTAGATTTCCCTAGCGGGGAGAAATGAAGAGAGTATGGAATAGAGGTTACAATGGACCCTGCCACTGTATTTTAGCTGAGAGTTCTAAAACATGAAAATGAGAGCAACGTGTGTGTGTTTTGATGTATGAGGCACAGTAGTGAGTGCTGTAAGTCTAGCTCAAAGTCAGTGCCCCTGGGGAATAAGAAGGGACATTGCCTGGGTAAGAATTTAATGGGTTCCTTTCCAAATAACAGTTTTACATTTTAATGATATAGGATTTTACACTTTTTACAATTATAAAATATATATGTATTTACTATAGAGTATTAAAAAACAAAAAATAGAGAAAAAATATACCTATAATTTCACTATACAAAGACAATTATAATCACTGATGGCACTTTGATTTATTTCCTTGCAATCATTTTTCTTTTAACCCTTTAAAAAATACATAGTTGTGATCATATTCACTCTGTAATTTCATTCTCTGCTTTTATCTATTTTATGTAATAACTATTGTTATAAACTCCTTATAAACATTTTAATGGTAATTTGTTTTATGAAACAAAGTAAAGAAAAAAATTACTAGTTAATCTAAGATCTTTACCACAGCATTATAATAGAAACACCATTGGAAACAAAATTAGTGTACAAAAATAGAGGAAGAGCTATGTAAAACACAGGAAATTCATAACATGGAATATATTTCATTAAAATTATTTCCTTAGGATAAATTACTAAAAGTGAAATTACTGGGTAAAAGGAAATGAGTATTTTCAAAGATCTTGGTAAATATGTTTACAAAATTTTGTTTTTCACTTATTTTTGTTTAGTTTAAAGTAATATACATAAAATGCACAAATCATGTGCATAGTATCGCAAACTGAGTCGGATCCCAGAACCCATGACCCTACGCTCTACTATTTCACCAACTATGCTCTTCCCAAAATTGTCAACAACTCCATAATTCTATTCCTATCCAAACACACACTTCCATTGGGAAAATACATTCAGTGTTCAGGGAAACTGATGAACCCTTTCAAGACACTATTAGTTGCTAGGAGATAAAAGTATAAAAACAAAAAAACCTGCCAGTAAAGCAAATCATAGAATTTAAATGAGTTTAGTGTTAACTCATTTTACTAGTATAGGCCCCATGGTCAAGAATATTTTATAAATACATTTTTATATATGAAAAAATATACATATACATACATATATATGATAAACAGATTATTAGTAGTACTCTTGCCAGTAACAAGGGAATACAAGCAGAAGATTTGGCTTCTCTAGATTAATAATTTTAAGTCTTACCTGTTACATACTTCCTTCTCTTTCCAAAAGGGCAACTACATTTATTCTCCTGGTTCCTCATCTTTTCTAAGTAAACTTGTGGCAATTTTGATTATCTTATATGGTGAGAAACAGCAGAAAACTCTCTAGACACAAATCTTTGTCCTTGAAATAGACTTGAAAGTCAAACTCCTTGACTTCACGGATTAAACTGTCTGTGACTAAGAAAATGTAACTGAGACTTTTGGTAGACGCATCGGTCAAAGAGTCGGGAAATTAGGTTTCTGTTTCATCCCCTGTAACACCAGTCAGCAGCTTGGTGAAATTAGCAGGTCATTTAACCTCTACAAATCTAGTTCTATATCTGTCCAATGAAGCTGTGAACATGAGCTCCCTCCTCCTTTGGCTTCTGTAACTATAATGCAAAAGTGGCTAAAGCATACCTTGCTGCCAGATAAGAGAGATCTTGTTCATTCAGCCTGAAAGAAAATCCCCCAATCTCTCTCAAGCTCCAACATTATATTTCTAGATACCAGCTAGACGCCTCCACCTGGAAATGCCTCGGGTTCTGCAACTCAACATGTTTAAAACTGAACTCATCATCCATCAGAAAAAGAAAAAAAAACTGTACTGCATCTTGTATTCCTCTTTCTAGTAAAGACATTTCTGTTAATCCAGCCTACCAAGCTAGAAACCTAAGAATACTTTTGACAGCTACTGCTTCCTCAACTGCTTTCACTTCACTGGTCACCACACACTACTGATCCCACGCTCCAGTGGTGCCTGTAATTCAGCATGTCCTCTGCAATTCCACATCCACTTCCTTAGTGCAGCCATCATCATCTGAAACCTCAACAATTACAATGACCTTCCTGCCTCTTATGTCCCCAAGTGCAAATTATTCTCCATGATGCTGGTGGAGTTATCAACCAAAAAAAAAAAAAGCTTATTGGACCATTCCCAGGTTATAAATATTTGTTGACTCTAAATTACCTGTCAGGTCATTTCATATATGTTGGCCATTTTTATGTCTTCTTTGGAGAAATTGTTTTTCTGCTACTGAGTTTTTAAAATCCTTTACAAATTTTGAATATTAACCCCTTATCAAATACGTCATTTGTAAATATCTTTTCATAATCTAAGGTGGGGCATGCAAGCAATGGGGAGCTGTAGGTCAAAGGATATGAAGTAGCAGATATACAGGATAAGCAAGTCAAGATCTAATGTACACCATGAACACTAGAGTTAACAAATCGTATCGCATTAGGGAATTTTGTTAACCAAGTAGATTTTAGGTGTTCTTGTCATAAAACAGTAACTATGTGAGATGACAGATACATTAATCTGCTTCAGATTATTTACAGCATAACAGCCAATTCCTCAGCTTGGAATTCAGACAACAATGATGACCCAGTGATATAATCAAGAGCACAGTTTCTTTCAGACTTCTATTTTACTATTCTTTGTGTATCCTCCCATGGCTTAATTTCTCTCATTCTCTCAATATGGTACCTGTACATCTAGATATGACAAATAACAACATCTAGCAGGTCAAGAGGGACTATTTTTAGACAAGCTTTTTAAATTGAAGAAACTCCCAGAAGTCAGCCTTGTTTCATGTCTCATCGGCCATGCCTATGCATAAGTCAAGCTCTAATAAGGACCACCATCTAGATGGGCTTAAATCAATCAGGAACCTCCCTTAGGAGGGGTTTGGGACTACTTTTTCAGTAACCCCTTGTGGTATAATAAAAAATATGTATTCGGTCTTTGTCCTTATTTCCTGGCACAGAACTCCTAAAACCCTTGAAATTTCCTGAGTGATAAGTCTTGTTACTTATAATGAGTCCCTTTTGACCACATGTGAATTCAAGCTAATGAGGTGACTTTTGGTGGGGTCTCCTAGATAATGGCAGTCTGGGAGCTGGTCACCAAAAAACCAACCATGTGATTAGAGGATTAGAACTATCAGCCCTACCTACCAACCTTTGGGAAAGAAAAGAGGCTGGAGACTGAGTTGTCACCAATGACCAATGACTTAATTAATCATGATGTAATAAAGCCTCAATAAAATATCTGGAATAATGAGGCTAAGGGAACTTTTGGGTCAGTGAACACATCAAGGTGCTGGGAGGATGGTGCACCTGGAATGAGCATGGAAGCTCTGTGTCCCTCCCTACATACCTTGCCCTATGCATCTCTTCCATTTGGCTGTAGCTGAGTTGCACCATTTACAATAAACCGATAATCTTAAGTAAATCCTGTGTTCTGTGAGTCGCTCTAGTGAATTATCAAATCCAAGGAGATTGTAGGAACTCCCAAATTTGTAGTCAGATGAGAATAAGGGTGGGTGGCCTTGGTACTCCATTTATGACTGGTGTCTAAGGCGATGACAGTCTTACAGGACTGGATCCTTAACCCGTGGGATCTGCACTAACTCTGGGTAGTTAGTGTCAGAACTGAATTGAATTGTTAGACACCCAGTTTGTGTCGGGAGAATTAGTTGGGGTCAGAAAACACCATACATCCTTGAACACAACTGAGGTTCTACTATGGAGTAAAGAAGGTGAGTAACATTGGAGCAGGCACACAGCACTATCTGCTGTATTACCAACGTCTGGTCCTCCAGGTCCCCACTGCTCAATAACTCCAAAAGTGTAAACTGTCACCACATTTTTTTTAATGAAAATACCAAGGAGAGGGTAAAAAGTTAGCATATTATGATTTTTTCATCATCAAGGGACTAGAAAAGTCTATTACCCCCTATCCATCCAGAGGCTGAATCTTGACCAAAGGAAAATCTTTTAACACTACACCTAAAACCACTAATTATTGCCACCTGGGGGATTTCCTATTCAAAGTGCTACTATGTTTTGACCATCTGCAAGTGTTTTTCTTCTATTGCATTACAAAAGCATATTTATTAAAACTTTGAGATGCCTTTATGAGTTTATACAGAGCTTTGCTGTTTTAGTAATTAGATAAATTTAAATGAATTATCCACTGAAAAAGTCTAGTCATAGTTACTGGAAAAACCTGAGAGATGTCATTTTCATAACCAGAAAATCTCATCTCTTACTTGGTTGTTCAGCCATATCACCTTGCTCTGCTTGAGATTCACTTAACCAAATCTCCTTTATAAATTCCTTGTCCCCATGTCATTGGCTTGGTGCCGATGATGTACTTGACCCTGCACTTTTTAATGCACTCAATAGGTCAAATTCACCGAGCACTCACCCTGGGCTATAAGTGCCTTATTGTGTATCTACCTCATTTAATCCCCACAACAACCCCTTCAAATAGATGCTATTTTTGTTCCTCCTTTGCAGATGAAAAAAACTGAAGTTTAAAGGGTAACTTGTCCAAGATCACAAGGTTGTACTTTTTAAAAACAAAAATAAAAAAGGTGGAACTAGGATTTACAATTAAGGGCATATGACCCTACTCAGTATGTCGCCTCATAATGGCATGCTGTCTGAATACTGATTCCTACAGTGCTTATTCTGGGGATCAGCTTATCCACAATATAAATAAGCAGTCTATGCAAAGTTTTTTTTTTTTTTTGAAACAAGTCTCTTTCTGTCACTCAGGCTGGAGTGCAGTGGCACTATCTCAGTTCACTGCAACCTTTGCTTCCCAAATTCAAGTGATTCTCCTGCCTCAGCCTCCCAAGTAGCTGGCATTACAGGTGCCCACCACCACGGCTGATTAATTTTTGTATTTTTAGTAGAGATGGGGTTTCATCATGTTAGCCAGACTGGTCTCGAACTCCTGACCTCAGGTGATCCACCCACCTGGGCCTCCCAAAGTACTGGGATTACAGGTGTGAGCCATCACACCTGGCCTATGCAAAGATTTTTGAGTTTGTAGTTATGTCTGAGAGGTATGATTCAGCCTGTGATGTATCTGAATCCATGTGATGTTGAATGTGATGGAATAAAGCTGTGCTGTACTTTAGACTGTGTGGGAATTGTATAAGCAAACTGTGAAACCTTGGGGCCAAAAAGAAATGTAACGACAATATGCAGCTTCTGCCTCAAAAGTAGCAAATACATGAGTGACACATGTATACCCTTAAAGACGATTATTCAGTTTTTGTTTAAATTATAATCAGTGATTGAGAGCACCCTCCAGCTCTATGAACACCGGTTCTACCTACTGAACAAGAACATGAACAGTGTGTGTCTACTGTTAGACAGCACTAGTTGTCCCTTTATAATTTCTCCCCTTTGACCTGAAGTCTGTAGACCAGAATTGAACTGGGGAAACCCCAGAACAAGCTCCCTCTTCATGATCTTCAGTTCTAATGATCTCAATCCTGTTCCAAACAACCATAGGTGGAACCACGTCTTTAACTTATACCTTCATTGACTTCACAAATCTCAAGCACTTAGAAACAACTGCTCTGCAATCATCCACTTGCTCTTAAAGTGTCTTTGCACAGGCGGAATGACCCCCCAGCTCCCTGGCCCTACTCCCATAATCATGTTTAATAATCAATCATTTCAACTTTAGTTAAGCTCTATCCCATTCCCCACATAAAGTACTCCTAAGCATCTTTTGTAGCCTTAGGCTTCCAAACACCCTTTGCCTCCCTCACTCTCTGGAAAAGGAATATGCTGCCTCAGCTTCTTACTCTCTCTACATTAAAATAACTCTATTATTTTCTTCCCTTCCTTCCCTCTACAGTGGAAGAAGTGCCTTTCTCCATCCTAATTCAACTACTTATTTGTATCTTTAGTCCCACTTCCTCCAGTCACCTTCAGAACCTGGTTTTTTTTTTTCCCCCCGAGATGGAGTTTTGCCCTTTTCACCCAGGCTAGAGTGCAGTGAAGCAATCACGGCTCACCGCAACCTCCACCTCCTGGATTCAAGTGATTCTACTGCCTCTGCCTCCCAAATAGCTGGGATTACAGGCATGCACAACCATGCCAGATAATTCTGTATTTTTAGTAGAGACGAGGTTTCAGTATGTCTGGCCTCGAACTCCTGACCTCAGGTGATCCGCCCACACCTTGGCCACCCAAAGTTGTGGGATTACAGATGTGAGCCACCTCGCCCAGGCCAGAACCTGGCTTCATCAACCCATCTCTTCTCTAAGATATCCTGTTTCTCTCCCCTATTTTCTCTTTGCCTAAAATATGCATCTACCATCCTAAAACAAATCCAAAAAGTAACCTCTTTATTCTGTAATCCTCCTGACAACTTACGTAGTTAGTCTCGTTTGCTCCAGAATCTGAAAGATAAGGATGCCCCAAGGTTCTGTGCTCTTCCCTCCACAATGTGCACCCTGTTGAATGCATCAACTCCTAGAACTCCAACTTCCAACTATGCAGGTAACTGCCTAGCCCATGGATCTTGCCCAGACTGTTCTTCCAAGAGCTGTTCCTAAACTCCTCTACCACTAGTACTTCTCCACGTGACTTCATCAGCACACCAAACTCTGTAACTCCAAAGCTGAATTTATGACAGCCACCTAAACTTTCTCAGTTACCCAAATTTGGAAACTTGGAGTTATAGAATCAGAAACTTTTGAACAAACCCAAGCTGTTCATTTTTCAGGTTAAAAAATGTGAGGACTAGAATGTTTGAGTGTTTGAGTTCTCCTCAGTTTCCAGCAATTCTAGGTACAAACTATTTCCTTTCCATCATTTTTGCTCTGGGTCTTAGCTCTGACCAACATCATATCTCTCTTTAGCTATAGCAATAGTGTCATGTGTCTTTCACCTACAGTGGATGTCCCTCATCCCTTCCTACCCTAGAACAGCGCTAACTTCATTCAATAGTTTCGACATATGTGAGTGTGTATCCATTTGGGACTGTGCCAAGGTCTCTGAGCTTAGCCATAAAGACAGCCTCTGTCTGCATGTGTGACCCTTTAAAAAGACACTTAAAGCAGACTATAATGATGGGGGAAGGCTGAAGAAGCCCCTTGCAAGAGGGACATAATGACATGTGAGCTAAATTTTCAAGAAGAGATAGGAATTAGCCAGATGACAAAGTGGAGAACAGAAGTAAGGAAAGGTCATGTAGTAGAATCAAAGGCTTAGGGAAAATGGTGTATCTGTGTACCACGAACTTCTGAGGGTTTCAGTTTGGCTGGACAAAGCCCCACAACGGTGGCAGGACAGCAACAGAGACCTGGTGAAACGGGGTGGGTGTACAGTATCAAGATCACGAAGCAATAGGATAGACTGAAGGACTTACAGCAGGATACAACACAACGTCAAATTAGCAACTTAGAAAGATCATTTAGTCAGAAATGAGGTCGGTTAGGAGGCAAGGGTGAAAACATGGCACCCATTAGCTGACAGGCTCGAGTAACAGAGCGAAGATACAAAGGAGAGGAGAAAAGAAAGCATGCACTTTGTACCGATTTCATGTTGAGGTTTTGTTGGGTCATTGAGAATAACAAAATGAGGTGAGGTGAAGTAAAGGATGTTGAAAAGAGAATGTGTCGGTAAACCACAGTTTCCAGGCTGAGTCAGGCCCACCACCCGTGTTTTTATAGATAAAAGATGGGAAATGGCTTTTGCATTTTTAGAAGGTGCAAAAATTCAAATGAAGATTTCATGATACACTAAAGTTAGATGAAAATCAAATGTCAGTGTCCATCAATAAAGTGTTATTGGTTTACATGTAAACCCATTTGTTACATACTCTCTATGGTTGTTTTCACACTACAGTGGTACAGCTTAGCTGTGATAGAGATTGTACGGCCTGCTAAGCTTAAAATAGTTACTGTTTAGTCCTTTTTAGAAAATGTAAACCAAAAGGTAGCTCAGACAAGTCTCAGTCAATTTAGAAAGTTAATTTTGCCAAGGTTGAGGATGCACCCATGACAGCCTTGGGAGGTCCTGATAATGTGTGCCCAAGGTGCTCAGGGTATAGCTTGCTTTTACACATTGTAGGGAGACATGAGATATCAATCAATATGTGTAAGATGTACATTGGTTGGGTCCAGTAAGTTGGGACTTGAGGCGGGGCCTTTCAGGTCATAAGTAGATAGACAAAAGGTTGCATTTTTTTTATTTCTTGGCCAGCCTCCACAGAATACATAATTTAGTCTGGCTCAATGAGTCTGCATTTTTACCTAAACAAAAGGGCAGAGAGCAATTAGGTATGCATTTATCTCAGGTGAACCTCAGAGGAATGACTTTGAATTCTGTCTATCCTTTGCCCCAGGGAATTTCCTTAGGGGCAAATTGCTAGGGAGGTATATAGCTTCTTGTGTTTGCAACTATCTTATTTAGAAACAAAATGGAAGGCAGATTTGCCTGACATAGTTGTCAGCTTGATTCTTCCCTTTGCTTAGTGATTTTAGGGTCCCAAGATTTACTTTCCTTTTCCAAAAGGTTTGCCAACCATGGCTTATATGATGAGCCATGAGACCTTCACTGCTTGACAATATGGAGGAAGAAAGGAAACGGTATGGAACAGAGATCCCTATGAGGTTTGAGAATAAGTATGGTGAGAATAAGAAAGGCAAAAGGGCCGAAAAGATAGTAGGTATGGTCGGGAGCTAGCCTTGGGAGGGAGAGGAAGACGTGTAGCCGTTCTAAGTGATGGACTCCCTGAGTTACAGGAGAAGCTTAGCCACCCGCTTTTCTTCTCATTTTTGAGACTGTGAATAGATAAACATGTGTCACCCTCAACTATCAAATACAACTTGCTGTCTAGCTCAGAAGATCAACTAACAAAATTGCAATGCTTTCACTTACATGTCTATTTTCAAGTTAGTTCTTTTGTTGTAAATCACAACATTAACATCAATAGCCCTGAACCACTACAAATGTTTGGATTACATTTAAAATCTTTCAATTTATTACTTTCCTATGCTGCCTCCCAAAATGAAGTGAAGGAATAAAATCTTTATTAAAATAACAGAAAAAAAGGCCAGGCACAATGGTTCACACCTGTAACCCCAGAACTTTTGGAGGTCAAGGCAGAAGGATCACTTGAACCCAAAAGTTCAAGACCAGCCTGGGCAACACAGCAAGACCCCATCTCTACAAAAAATAAATATAATAATTATAACAGAATAATTCTTCAGGACAAAAAGAAGTTAAAGACATAAAATCCAAACTCTTGAATTTGCTATGTGTTTTTTCTGTGGCTTCATATAATCTATGTTTATTCTATCTTCCTAATCCTTATTCTTACAAAGAAGAAATAGGTCTTTGTAATCTCCTGCACTGGAAGTCCCATATTCATAGAAAATGTAGGTAGCCTCTTCATCTGCTTTCACAGCAACTAGTAGGAAGAAGTGCCTGCAGTAGATACATTCTGTTACAGGACTGATTATAGCCAGTAGAACACAGGGAAAAACACCCCTTCACCTCAGTGCTTTCTAGATTACAGCAGAATAACAATGCACATTTTCCAAGATTGAAGTGATCATAACCACAAGGCAATTTGGCAGCTAAATGAGGTATTTCTCATCCACCAGCTTTGCATAAAAATCAGCATGGCACGCAGGCACAAAGATCAAGGACACATTGCCTCTTCTTACTCTGTGGGCTGAGAAAAGGAGGAGAAAGCTACTTGACGTGTCCTCAGTGGAAGACACAGCCAGGGAATTAGAGTCATCAGCAAAAAGTTGAGCTACTGATCTTAACTACAACAACTTGGGAACTATCTATCTATCTATCTATCTATCTATCTATCTATCTATCTATCTATGGAGTTTTACCATTGGTGTTAAAAAAAACTCATACTTACACATTTCCACCAAAATCAGAAAAGGAGCAGCACGTACTGCCTGCTTAGAAATCCAAATAAGAACCTTCATAGGCTTGAACTGAGCCATTATTGCCTATATTGCATTTCTAGAACACAAATATACAAAATCATGCTCCACTTTACAAAAAATGCAGGAGGAAAGGGCATTTCCGAAAATAGGAGAGATTCGACCTAACTACCTGCAAAGAAGTCATAAGCAAAATGGATCTCTTCACTGGACCTTCCTGCACCTGTGACATGACCTGCCATTTCTCTGCTTATTAAGTGCCTTGTTCATCATGGAGCAAACCCTGCTCAAGTCAAAGGCAGAGTGTTCTTTTAGCTCCACAAGCACTGAATTGCACCATTAGTTTTCAGATGCTGATAGCAGGTCAGAGGTTCCCCGAGCCTGTCTGAAACTGAAGAGACCTCACAGATCCTTTCATCAGAGATTCTGGTGGAATCACCAACAGATGAAAAATAACTTGACATTATGGAACTTAAAGGCAGATCTGAAATCAAGAGAATCACAGCTATATTGAAACATTTAATCTGTCCATGGTGATTCTCTTTGCCATGTCTTTCTCGCACTCATCTTGGGAACTTAAGCTATTTTTGGTTTTAAATGTCTTTTTTTTTTTAATCAAAAAAGACTATAAATGCCAACAAAAGAATTTACAAGTTTTTCAGCTGCCATAGCCTATATTTGAAAAAGTATATAAGAGTTTGCATGAAAGCTGAAGCAACTTAGAAATGGCAATTAAGATAGTCTCATCTCTGTGATTGTTTCAATATATCTTTCTAAGAGTCAGCATTTTAAAATCCCAATTTAAAAGGGGCCTGTGGGAATATATAGAAGAATTGTTTCCCAACTTGTCTTTTTGAACTTGACATTCTTTACCTGGTTCTGCTGTTATCCTGGGCTTGTCATTTCAATGTTTCCCTTGAGAATCTGCAGACCTGCCGTGCATGACAAGGCCACACAGCCCTGGTACTTCCACCCAGTACAGCTAGCAGTAGTGCCTTTCTCATGGGTTTGTCAGAAAACCAAATCTCCCAGGGAAAGACTCTAAAGCAGCTGTCCCCAACCTTTTTGGCACCAGGGACCAGTTTCATGGAAGACAATTTTTCCACAATCAGGGCATGGCAGGGGTGGGGGGATGGCTTCAGGATGAAACTGTTCCACCTCAGATCATCAGGCATCAGAGTCTCATAAGGAGTGTGCAACCTGGATCCCTTGCATGCACAGTTCACAACAGGACTTGCACTCCTATGAGAAGCTAATGCCGTTGCTGATCTGACGGACATCATGAGGTGGTGTTCACTCACTGCCCACTGCTCACCTCCTGCTGTGCGGTCTGGTTCCCAACAGGCCACGGGCTGGTACCAATGCAGAGCCCAGGGACTGGGAATCCCTGCTCCAGGGGACCCCATACTACCTGCACTTGACTCAAGGAGACAAAATCAAGAAAAACAGCCAGGTTACACTAGCACATAAAGAAGAATGTCCAGAGTCTGAAAGCCACACAATCAGTCTGGATCATGGAAAAGTGCTAGATGTGGGAATTGTTCGAAGGCCTGGTTCAAATTGCATTCAATAAAACATAGCCTCTTTGAGAATCTAAATTGCAGGACTCTTTATAAAAATTGACCTGGTCATATTATTATTGCACTTGTAATGATGAGTAATTGCTTCCCTTACAACAGCCATCCAGTCCTTTTATATCCACCCACACCCATCAGACTGCTCATATGCAACTCCCTTTTTCTCAGAATGTTTCTAAGTGATAATGTTTAGCTAGATTTTACCCAAATACATTTCCTTGGAGAAAATGGAAACAAGAGAGAGAGGCACATTGAGTATGATTTGACCCACATCCTATACCCACCAGAGGTGGCCCAGCCTGGTACTCCAGGTTGGTGTGGAGTATACCTAATCAAGTCACAATGGCAATTCCTCTGGGCCTCCTCCCTCAGGTATAAGAGAATTAGGGAGTAATTTCTGTAATCCTGAGGCCTTTTCTGTGATGTGCATGTTCAATCCTTTGTGATAATCTATCTAAACACAGACCTCCAATAAATCACTGAGCCACAGGAATTAGAAAAGAAAGGACCTAAACTTGAGTAGAGATGACAAAGTAGAAGAAAGGAAGAAGGGCTGAGAGAGAATAAGAACCCTACATTGATCTCAAGGTATATAAAAATAAAAAGTAGGTGTGATGACTTATTTTATTTCACAAATATGAAACGAAGGCCACGATGTGCACCAGACCTCAAGATGAACACAACAGACAAGGGGCCTGGCCTCAGGAGATGATATTTAATGAGGAGGACAAGTAATGAACAAGAAAACAAATAAATGCATGTTAATTTAATGGGGAGGACAAGTAATAAACAAGAAAACAAATACATGCATGTTAATTGCAGATTGTGAATGGTGCCTACAAGTAACTAAAGAAGGTTGTATGACTGACTGAGTGGTGGCATGCTGGTGACCCTGTGAAGAAATGGGGAAGACGATACTGACCAGAAGGGAGAGGAAAAAATGGGTGCAAGAAAGTAGAGGGCACCTATCAACAACTCTGCTGGGTCTGCCATTGAAAAAGAGAACAGACGATGGAGGTGTTTTCACAATGTGAATTTATTTCATGTCACTGAAATAAACACTTAAAAATGGTTAAGATGGTACATTTGACATTTCTTTTCCCGGTCCGAATTTTAAATAGACATCCATAGAAGCACATAACATATGTGAAAGCCCCGAGGTTCACTTGTGTCCGGAACCAGCTTTTTTCACTCTGTTGGATCAGCTCAGAATCAAGTGACTAAGTACTCTGCAAAGGCCATGGTTTTGTCCTTTCTCAGCATACAGAAACTGAAACTGTATTCAGTTTCTCACATTTACAGCAAGGCTTAAAGCTTGCTGTGTAAAGTATTGTTTCATTTTAAAATTTTGCTTAACATTTCATTTCTATCGTATGTTTTGAATAGGTAATCTATACAATGGCATATGATGGTAATAAAAAAATCAATCTCTTTTGTCTCGCTTTTTTTCCAGTCTCTGAGTTCTCCTTTCTGGAGGCAGCTACCATGATCAGATATTTACATGTCCTTCCAGAGATTCTGGTATGTAAGCATAGTCTTTTTCTTATAGAAGTAGTAGCATATGATATTCCTTGTTTTTACATCTTGCCTAAAAATAGTTACAAACATGTATCTTAGAGTTCTATATTGGTTTGTATAATGCAGTCATCTCCTTTTTAGCGACTCTATAATATTCCATAGCATGGAAGCTCTTGAATTCGTTTAATGAGCCCTTTTATTGAATCCTTAAAGTTTAGTTTTTGTCTGATCTTCTGTTATAGACCATGCAGTAGTCCACATCTGTGCGCATACTCACATATACACATGTGAGTATACTTGGAGGTAGAATAAATTCCTGTAACTACAACTGACCTATGAAAGGGTATATTCAGTCCATATTTTACTAATAGTAGTAGTAATTTATTAGTATTATTAGCAATGATTCACTCAGTGGCTTACTATTTTGATCACTTTAGACATTTTTCACGTTCTATGTCTCATTCCTTCCTCACTACATTGAGGCAGGTATTGTTACCATCTCTATTTTACACAGGAGCAAACAGACTAGAGAGGTCAAGCACAACAGTAAGTGGCAGATCTTAGGTTCAGTTGTCCCATGTGGTAGGCCTCTGGATAGCTTATGGTTCTAAACTGCATTCTTGCTCCTCAAACTGGCTGGACCATCAGTGAATTAGAATACACGCTTCCTATAGAAACAGAAGCACATGCTCACACCCATATTCTTGGCTTTGATTTAGAACTAGCTAATAGACCCTTTTGAAGACCCCCCACAAAAAAAAGAGTAACTTTTCATGAGTTCTTTTCCTAGAAAACACCAGAAATACCAAAGAGACAGGTTTTAGGATGAGAAAGGCTTCTCCTTTTGGTTAGTCAAAACACGATGACTGGTACAGCCAACTTGAAAAATGAGAACTGGACCTCAGAATGAATAATCCAGCAATGTTTCTCATTCGCTTGGGGCCACTGAAAGCTACTGTCTCCTAAAAAATAATGCCTTTACCCTTTACTGGCAGGCGTGTTGGTCTAATCCCACCGGACCAAAGCTATTTTGAATCCACAAATGAATCATATGATCAGATCAGACCCTTTCCTCTGCCACTCATGATGCAGGCTTTTTTCCCCACCTTTATGCCGAGAAAGGACAAAATCATGACCTTTTCAGAGTGCTTAGTCACTTGAGTCTGAGCTGACCCAACAGACTGAACAAAGCTAGTTCCAGACACAAGTGAACCTCGGGGCTTTCACATACGTTATGTGCTTCTATGGATGTCTATTTAAAATTCGGATTGGGAAAAGAGATGTCAAATGTACCATCTTAACCATTTTTAAGTGTGTACTTCAGTGAATTTTTGGAATACAGTTGCAAAGATGATGACCTAGGAAAGTTCTGAGGTCCACAAGTGAGTACCTGCGTGGGTCCTGGATGAACAGTGCAGGATGAAGTTTCTGAGGTTTGGCCCCAAGGGTGAGGGCTAAGAGAAGGGGCAGAATCCCTGCTAGGCTACATTTTGCTTTCTCAGATTTCAGATCCTTGGAGGTTAGGAAGATCCAAAGTCCTGGGCTTTCCACTTTCATTCTCCTGCCCATCCCCACCCCTCCCTGACATTTCAAAATTCTCTTTTGTTACTCCTCTCCTCTCTTGCCACAAAAATTTACCCTTGTTGACAAATTTTATATTTTTTGACAAATCTCCATGCTAAAATATAAGTCTGAAGCCTGGAAACCCTGATCTTTCTTCCAAACAGTAAGTTATTTATTTAACAAGTATCTGTTGAACACCTACTATGTGCTAGGCATTACTCTCAGTGTCAGGAAAATAGACATGAGTAAGACACAAAAAGAAAACAATTTCTTGACACTTCCCATGTGTCAGATGCTCTTGTAAGCAGTTTACAGCCCAGCTGAGGTTGAAAAGGCAAATTACCCAAATTGCCAATCATGTCTCATAATATAGGCTCAAAGAGGCCTATTGCCAAAGATCAAAGGAGAGATCAATGAGGGGACGGAGATTTCCTTCAGGTCTTATGAGATAGGAGTTAAAAGGAACCTCTGAAAAAGAGAGCAGTAGCTGTGTTTTATATCTCATAATGGTCTAGGGGAAAGTGCTATGGGTCCTGCTTAACTTGTTAGATACAAGTACCTTCTCCAAATTTTCCTTAGTTCTTGGCCACTTTACTGTGGTGATTAGCAGTGGGACCTGCAAAAAAGTGGCCCATGGGCTGTGTTCAGAGAGGCCAAAGAATTGTAGGACACAAGTCCTATTTTGTTACCTAGAAAATGAATTCCATAAGACATATCTACTCAGAATATGGTGGCAGCTACACAAAGAGAAGGGAGCAGGACCTTCACCTAGAGGAGAAGGGGTGAAGGAGGAGTGAGCGGGGATGAGAAAGTGGGCTTTGCAGCAGTGATAGGCCCATGTGGGTCGGGCTCCACTGTACTGCCTATGGGGCTGGAGAGGATCCACATCAGGAGAAGGGGCAGTAAGAGACATCTTACACAGGGAACCTAAGAGGAGAGGGACCTCGCTCAAAAGTAGCACCTACCACGTACTGGGTGCTGTTACAGGTAGACGCTTTCCTGCATTTTCTCACCTATCTCAGACTTACAAGGGCAGAGGGAACAAGTTCTACCTGTAAAGTGATCAATCCAGCCCTCCTTGAGAACCAAGAAACAGCATTCATGACAGATAAAGTATCCTGCAAACTCTAGGGAGGCTAGATATTTGAAGGAAACAAAGCAGACCAGAAGCTAAAAGAATACAGAGCTCTGGAGAAGGTCAACATTGTGTGTCTGCTGGCACTTGGTTTCAGAGCACATTATTCTCTGGCACTTAGTTACAGAGCCCATTTTTGATGGTTTAAGTTTGTGGTTCTGTGACAGCTGTGACTTGTTTGGTTAAGAAGTGTGTCACTTGAGAATTGAGAAAAACAGTTTGAGTGTATTTGTACAATTACTCAAAGCCACATAAAAACAGAAGTGAAAACTCTCATTTTATCTATGAGCACCGAAAGGCCAGACCTCAGTCAAGACTACTAAGACTTGGAACTTCTAATCACAAATTATATCATTTCATGACTTCTGCAATATAGGACGATGGGATCTAGATGCTGAGTGAATGTGGAGAGTCTTCTAGATCAGCACTAATTGATCTAGAGATTGACAGTGGTCTACAGAATCAGTGGTTACCCAGCCTATAAACACTTTCAGCAACCAGGAACTTGTTAGCTCCTGAAGTGACCCATTCTCTTTTCATTCACTCAAATTTTGTTTTCCGTTGAAAGAAAATTTGTCACACCCTAGCCTCTAACCACTAGTCCTAGTTTTAATCCTTGAAGCCTTGCAAAACAAGTCTGATATCTCTCCTAAGCTTATTGGCTCATATACTCAACAAATATCTACTGATACTGAGCACCTACTATGCAGCAGGCATTATTCCAGGTGTCAAGAAAACAAAAAAGAGTAATACACAAAAATACCCCGTCTAATGGAGTCCACAGATACCTAAACAGATAAAACAATACAGTAAGTGTAAAGCTAGAGATAGACACAGGAGATCACAGGAGCCCTGTGAAGCACATGAATCGCATTTATGGCTGGAGTTGGAGGAAGTCTTGCTGCAGTAGGTGATGTCAGAGCTGCAATGGGCAGGAGGGGTGGAGCTGGGGAAATAAAATCAGGAGAGAGAAGCTGTCCTGGGGAGAAGGATCCTTGTGTTGCTGTCCCCAAGAGAGACAGCCCTGCCTGTGGTACTGAAGCATGGAAAGAGGTAGAGAAATAGAAGATTTATCTCAAGAAAATCACCAAAACTGCTTATATTAACTGTACTTTTCTCTGCATGGAGGACATATATACTTGCATGGAGGCAAGTTATATTTTATTTTTATGTTTCTGCATTTTCCAATTTTTCTAAAATGACCATATAATGCTTTGATCAACAGAAAAGGCAAAAGCATGATGAATCTGAAATTAATTTATCCTTCTTGTCTTAACCCTCCCCTCATCATGGGGGGCCTAACTCTGAGCAAAGGGTCTGGTGGGGGCAGCTCTGGGGTAACATGTCTCAGCTTATCCATTCTAGGGGAGATTGTCTTTCCAAATTGCTCCCTCTTCACTGTAACACTTGTCACTGTGCCTAGACAGCACTTCTCAATTTATTTTATTTAGCCTGGCAATGTTTAAAATATCAATGTTGCACTCAAACCACTTGAATTTTTCAAGTCTTGTTTTTCTTTATTATTATTTGTGTCTGTCATCAGGATGGGTTTGCATTTATAAAAGATGCCATGAGATGTTCAGCCTCTCACATGCACAAAGAAATGGCATCAGTGGATGACGAGCTCTTTCCAGATTCTGCCGGACAGAATGCAAGCCAACAGGGTCAAGGACCTCAGATGCAGCAAGGCCTCTGAAGAGCCAGCTGGAGGAGGGGTGCAGTGCCTGAATTTAACTGGGACTAGTTACAGTGGACATTGACCAAACACTTACTAAGTGTTGGGCAGTGTGCTTGGTTTTAATTTACCCTCACAAAAAATCCTATGAAGTAGCTATTATTATGATTATTTCTCTTTTGTAGATAGGATGATTGCACTACAGAGAGGTTAAGCAACTTGCCAAAGATCCCAGAGGTTGTAAGTGGAAGAGATGGAACTAAATCCAAGGATCTTCACTACTATCCTATGCTGCAATCTAATAGCAAAGGGAGGTTAGTCAAGGGTGCAGACTCTCCAAACCCACAGGGAGCTTTCACCAGCCCACGGAACTTCGCAGCACCAGCATGAGGACTCAGTGTGTGGGAACCATCATGTAGAATAGGGTTTGGGAAGTTTCATTCCATTTCCCTTATTGCATTTACTGCGTATTTATGGTATGCAAGTATGGTGGTTCTTCCCTGTCCTTACTATTTCTCCATTTCATCCCTCCTCTCCATCCTTACCATTCCAGTCTTAGTTCCCAAAATCTCATGAGAGCCAGTTCGGATCATCTCTCAAATGGATTATTACAGTAGTCTTCAAACTTGGGTTCAAGTCTCTCACCTGGCTCTCCATATTGCACAGTGGGTATCTTTCTAAAATATAGACTTGATTCTATCCTTTCTCTGCTTAAAATCTCTCAGCCACTTCTCCTGGTCAGATTCTTAAAGCAGACAAGGCCCTTCCTGGTCTGCTTCCTGCCTTATGGTTCAACAAATCTTCTCTCACTCTCACTTACTCCACCTCCCCATCACACACACGTACGCATACAGTCACACACATACACACACCTGCCCCTCTGTAGCTATCCTGCATTACTGACAGTTCCCCAGGTGACTATTCATGGCTCCCACCTCATGGCTTTGCATCTGCTTCTCCTACACCCACAATGTTCTTTTCCCACTCCTTCATCTGGTCAAATCCTACTATACTTTTGAATTTCAGCTCAAGCAGCATCTCCTTTAAGATTTAGATGTGAAAGACCCTTCTCACTTCATCTTTCATAGCACTCATCACATAATCCTACAATAAATAATTTACTGTCTGTCTCCCCTAATAGGCTAAGATATTGAAGAGGGGTGCAACAATGTCTTATGCAATTTTGTATTTCCAGCCTCTATTATCACATCGTAGCTCAGTAAATATCTATAGACCTAAAATTGTTTGGGAGAACCTCAGGTTCTCTGACTTCAAGTTTCCACACAGAGTGAGTTCCACTAAAGTAATGCGCCCAGCTTCTCTAGAAGAATAAACTGAGCATGCCCTGGGCTTTGTTCTCTGAGCAAGTCTGCCTTCAGCAAGCTTGCCTTACAGCCCATTCTGCCCTGCAGTAAGGAACCTGCCCTACTGGGGAGGCTTATGAAGGTTGTGTTGTGTCCACAATTGGGTAGGTAAGTCTTTCTTCTTTTTCTTTAAATAGCTTTATTGCGGTATAATTGATATATTAAAAACTGTACATATTTAAGGTATACAGTTTAATGAGTTTGGACATAAGTATATGCCCATTAAACCATTATCACCATCAAGGTAATAAACAGGTCCGTCACCTCCAAGTTTCCTTGATTTTTTTGTGTTAAAGGCACTAACATGAGATCTACCCTCTTAACAGATTTTTAAGTGCAAAGTAGAGTACTGTTAACTATAGACACTATATTGCACAGCAGATCTCTAGAACTTGCTCACCTTGCGTAACTGACAGTTTATACCCCTTGAACATTAGCTCTTTTTATCCCCTCTCCCCCAACCCCTAGTAACCACCATTCTACTCTCTGCTTCTATGAGTTAGTTTATTCTAGATACCTCGTATAAGTAATATGCAGATTTGTCTTTGTGTGACCAGCTTATTTCATTTAATATAAGAGTAAAGACACTTTGCCATAGATCCAAAGTTATGTTTTCCCATCAGGTTTTTCAATAATAAGAGGGATACTTTTATCTCCATCTCTCTGACTCCCAATTCTACCTTTCAATGGGCTTTAAAGACACAAGAGGAAGACAAATGCGATTCATTGGCTCTCTAAACCTCAACGATATGTTTAATGAGTGAGTACATTAATTACTAAGGTTGAGTTCCAGGTTTCAGGAAATTTTCAATCAAATAAGGGCAATGAAAGTGAGAAGGGAGATAGTTTAATTAGAGGCTGGAAGGAGAACTGGAGGATGACATGAACAATGTATTTAAATCAAAGAAGGCAAGTTGTATGCAGAAGACAGTGAATAAAGAGCTCAGGTCAGTGGAGAGTGAATGTGGAAATACAAGAAAAGGAGAGTGAATTAATTGGAGCTGAAGCTGTTTTCTTGGTTGAAACAGAGAAAAGTATGTTTCAAAAAATGACATACAGAAAATGAGGATTTTAATAAAAATGAAAATGAAGACAGATTCTCCAGGCATTGAGATTTTGCCAGGGCAGCTTCCTTGGCAGCTGACGGTTGCCCCATCCAGCTCCGAGGTATTGGCAAGTGAGAGGGGGCAATAGGACCACCAGGCTGGGGATGTCTAGGCTGGCTCAGACTCAGCCACACAGTTGGAAAGCAGGAGCGAGCACCAGTGCAAGAGATGGGGTGGGGGTGCTGCAAAGTGCCCTGGGCCTGGGACCCAAACCCCAGGTTTGCACCCAACTGTCTACCTCCAGGTTCAAAGGCTGAGTTTCCTCCTGGAATGATCCAACATGCATTTCAGGATTGTCATGAAAATTACATGATTTTGTGCATAGCAAGGCTGCATAAACTGTACAGTGCTTTACAAATCTAGGTTGAATATGCAGCACTCCTTCCCTCATGGCTGCCAGTGTAATTCTACAGAATTGCTCCTTCATTTTCCTCTATTCACCTTTGGCTTTGCTTGCAAGAAAGGCACAAATTTGAATTTGAGAATAAATTTGGGCAAGGACTCTGACTTTCAGGTGAGGGTCAGCACTTCTCCCATGAACTGCCACATAGAAACAAACTCCCTTCCTGGAGTAAGAAAGGAACGGAGCTAGGTAGGATAGGAAATTAGAAGTGAGAGAGATAAATTAGAACTATCACAAACCCTCTGGCATAACCCATTTGGAAGGAGCCAGAAGAAGTGAGATGGGTAAATGTGAGCACATGGGATGCTGGCAGGTGGATAAACAGATGGGCCATCTGCCAGAGTGTTCTGGACAAGTGCAGGTTGTTGTTCCATCAAACACTGCACAAGCACCAGAAATCATAGTCCAGGATGGACCTGTTTTGCACATCGTGGAGCTCAGGATCCCTTGCTTGTGTGAATAACCTAAATGATAAACAGCCATTGTTGCTTCTTTCTCCTCATCAGTACATTTCAAGGGAAACCCAGGTCATCTGTTTCCGCCTTGTTGACTCTACAGCCATAGCACTGCTTTAGGGAAATGTGGTTGCCATACAAATAACTGCATAAGCATTTTAACGTGTCAATTAAATATTTTTCAGGTCTTTGAGGAGGCAGGTTCTGTGTGTGTGTGGTTTGTATTAAAAAAAAAAAAAAAAAAAAAGGAAGAATATCTGGTTTCTCTTGGAGACAGCAATCCAAGTGATGAAAGATAACAGTCCAAATAGATTCCAAGCATGGTAGGAGGGCTTCTCTAATCTTTTGAACTTCTGACATGAAGAAGATGA
Organism: Alouatta palliata; assembly: GCA_004027835.1. NCBI lineage: Eukaryota > Metazoa > Chordata > Mammalia > Primates > Atelidae > Alouatta > Alouatta palliata. The sequence continues at coordinate 59,188 of PVKV010005318.1, forward strand.
AGGAAACTAGGTGAAAGAGTGCTGGTACTGCCATTCCAGGATAGTAGCTGAGCCACATGAGGGACAGGCAGGCCCCAATCTGAAGGGATCAGGGATGGCCTCTGTTGCTCTTAGTCAGGACAAATCACAAGCAATAAGAAATCACTGAAGGTAGAAAACTCACTGGTTATAGTAAGTTCACAGAGAAATAAGAATACTCTTAACACTGTAATTGTGGTATATAAACCACTCATATCTTGAAGAGGAAGACTAAAACACAAACCTCTCAAAAATAAGAACTATAACAACTTTTTAAAAGTTAAAAGTATAAAAAATATGAACAGAAACAACAAAAAATTTAAAAGTGGGGTGGTGGAGTCAAAGTATACAGTTTTTGTAGTTTTCTCTTAGCCTATTTGTTTGCTTGTTGTTTACAATCAAAATTATCAGTTTAAAATAAAAATTGCAAGATGTTACTTGCAAATTTCATGATAACTTCAAATCCAAAAACCAAAACAGATATACAAAAATTAAAAAGTAAGAAATTAAAACATACCACCAGACAAAATCATTTTTAGTCAAAGGAACACAGAAAGGAAGGAAGAGAAGACCACAAAACAATAAGAAAACAAGTAACAAAATGGCAGTAGAAAGTCCTTATTTATCAATAACAAAATTGAATGAAAATTAACTAGACTCTCCAATAAAAAGACCTAGAGTGGCTGAATGGATTTTAAAATAACAAGAGCCAGCCTCATGCTGCCTACAAGAAGACATTTCACTTCTAAAGACATACACAGATGGAAAATAAAAGGATGGAAGAAGACAGTCCATATAAATGGAAATCAGAAAAGAGCAGGAGTAGCAATACTTAAAATCTATCTTGTAAGATTAAAATCTGATGTAAGACAAAAACTATATAAAGAGACAAGGTCGTTATATAATGACAAAGGGGTCAATTCATCAAGAGGATAAAATTAACAGTTATTAATATATATGCACTCAATCCTGGAGCACCCAGATATATAAAGCAAATGTTATTAGAGGTAAAGAGAGAGAAACCCCAAAGAGATAAATCCTAAATAAGCTAAAGAGAGAGCTAATATAATAATGGCTGGGGAAGCTGGGGACCTCCAATCTCTACTTTCAGCATTGGAAAGATGATCCAGACTGAAAATCATCAAAGAAACATGAGACTTAATCTGCATTGCAGACCAAATCAACCTAATAAATATTTACAAAATATTTCATCCAACACCTGCAGAATATATATTTTTCTCCTTGGCACATGGATCATTCTCAAGGACAGATCATATATTCGGCCACAAAACAACTCTTAAATATTTCAAAAACATTGAAGTCATATCAAATATCTTCTCCGATGACAGTGGAATAAAACTAGAAATCAGTAACAAGAGGAATTTTGGAAATGATACAAACACACAGAAATTCAACAATAAGCTCCTTAATGACCAGTGAGTCAATAAAAAAAACTTAAGAAAATTCAAAAAGTTCTTGAAACAAATTAAAATCAAAACACAACAAAACAAAACCTGTGGGATACAGCAAAGGCAATGCTGAGAGCAAAGACTACAGCAATAAGCACCTACATAAAAAACGTAGAAAAACTTCAAATAAAAAACCTAATGATGTATCTGAAAGAACTAGAAAAGCAAGAATTAATCAAACCCACAATCAGCAGAAGACAGAAACAATAAAGATCTGAGCAAAATAAATGAAATTAAAACAAAGAAAAAGACAATACAGGAGTTCTGCCAAGATGGCCGAATAGGAACAGTTCCAGAGTGCAGTTCCCAGAGAGAGAGCAATGCAGAAGGCGAGTGATCTCCACATTTCCAACCGAGGTACCAGGCTCATTTCAATGGGACTGGTTGGACAGTGGGTATACGCCAAGGAGTGCAAACCAAGGCCGGGTAGGGCACTGCCTCGCCTGGGAAGTGCAATGGGCCAGAAGGCCCTCTCTCCTACCCAACAGAGGCCACTTCTGAGCTCTGGTTCAGATGCTCCACTTCTCCCATGGTCTTTGCAGCCCACAGACCAGAAGACTCCCACCTGCTGATAGGCACCATGGGTTTCCAGGGCAAATCTGGGCAGCCAATTCAGCCAATGCTGCCAGTGCTCAGCACAAATCTGAGCAGCCATTTTCACTGCTGCCTGGAATGCCTGTGAGACAGAGTCACCTACACCCCTGAGAGAAAGGCGGCTGAAGGCAGGGAGCCAGGTGATCTGGCTTCACCGGTCCCACCCCCACAGAGACCAGCAAACTGAATCCCATTGGCCTAGGATTTTCACAGCCAGCACAGCACTTTGAGCTGGACCCTGGACAGTCAAGCTCAGTGTGGGGAGGGGTATCCACCACTACCGAGGCAGTTCTAACCTTACCTGTGTAAACAAAAGCACAAAGAGATTTACACAGCAGCTGGGGGGAGCCTGTGGCAGCTCAATAAGGCCTCTGCAGGCAGACTGTAACTAGACTCCCTCCTTGCTGGGCAGGGCATCTCTGAAAAAAGGCAGCTGCCTGTTAGGAACTTATAAATAAAGGCACACTCTCCCAGGACAGAACACCTGAGAAATGGAGCAGTTGTGAGTTCCACTGCAGCAGACTTCAACGTCCCTGCCCAGCAGCTTGGAAGAGAGCAACGGAGCTCCCAGCATAGCACTTGAGCTCTGACAAGGGACAGATTGCCTCCTCAAGCAGCCCCCTGACCCCTGTATATCCAAAGAGTCACCTCATACAGGAGAGCTCTGGCTGACATCTGGCAGGTACCCTTCTGGGACAAAGCTACCAGAGGAAAAAACAGGCAGCAATCCTTGCTGCTCTGCAGTCCCTGCAGGTCATTCCTGGGCAAGCAGGGTCTGCAGTGGACCTCCAGAAGTTCTGCAGCAGAGGGGCCTGTTAGAAGGAAGACTAAAAAACAGAAAGAAATAGCCTCAACATCAACAAAAAGGATATTCACTCAGAGACCCCATCTGAAAGTCACCAACTTCAAAGACCAAAGGTAGATAAATCCATGAAGATGGGAAGAAACCAGCATAAAAAGGATGAACCACCCAAAACCAGAATGCATCTTCTCCTCCAAAGGATTGCAACTCCTCACCAGCAAGGGAACAAAAATGGACGGAGAAGGAGTTTGACGAGTTGACAGAAGCAGGCTTCAGAACTTAGGTAATAACAAACTTCTCTGAGCTAAAGGAACATGTTCTAACCCAGTGCAAAGAAACTAAGAACATGGAAAAAAGGTTAGATGAAATGCTAACTAGAATAACCAGCTTAGAGAAGAACATAAAAGAATTGATAAAGCTGAAAAACACAACACAAGAACTTCACAAAGCATACACAGGTTTCAGTAGCCAAATCGATCAAGCAGAAGAAAGAATATCAGAGACTAAAGATAAACTCAGTGAAATAAAATGAGAAGGCAAGACTATAGAAAAAAAAGAAATACGGGATTATGTGAAACGACCTAATCTATGTTTGATCGGTGTACCTGAATGTGACAGGGAGAATGAATCCAAGCTGGAAAACACTCTTCAGAATATTATCCAGGAGAACTTCCCCAACCTAGCAAGGCAGGCCAACATTCAAATCCAGGAAATAGAGAGAACACCACAAAGATATTCCTCAAGAAGAGCAATCCCAAGGCACATAATCGTCAGATTCACCAGGGTTGAAATGAAAGAAAAAATGCTAAGGGCAGCCTGAGAGAAAGATCAGGTTACCCACAAAGGGAAGCCCATCAAACTCAGAGCAGATCTCTCAGCAGAAATCCTACAAGCCAGAAGATAGTGGGGGCCAATATTCAACATCCTTGAAGGAAAGAACTTTCAACCTAGAATTTCCTATCCAGCCAAACTAAGCTAAGATAGGTAAATCCACAAAGATGGGAAGAAACAGTGCAAAAAGGATGAAACACTAAAAACCAAAACACCTTTCCTCCTCTAAGAGATCACAACTCCTCACCAACAAGGGAACAAAACTGGATGGAGAATGAGTTTGACAAACTGACAGAAGCAGGCTTCAGAAAGTGGGTAATAACAAACTTCTCTGAGCTAAAGGAACACGTTCTAACCCAATGCAAAGAAACTAAGAACCTTGAAAAAAGCCAAACTAAGTTTCGTAAGAGAAGGAGAAATAAAATCCTTTATGGACAAGCAATTGCTGAGAGATTTTGTCACCACCAGGTCTGCCTTACAAGAGCTCCTGAAGGAAGCACTAAACATGGAAAGGAATAAGCAGTACCATCCACTGCAAAAACATACCAAATGGCAAAGACCATCAGCACAATGAAGAAACTGCATCAACTAACAGGCAAAACAACCAGATAGTATCAAAATGGCAGGATCAAATTCACACATAACAATATTAACCTTAAATGTAAACGGGTTAAATGCCCCAATCAAAAGACAGAGAATGGCAAATTGGATAAAAAGGCAAGACCCATTGGTGTGCTGTATTCAGGAAACCCATCTCATGTGCAAGGACACACATAGGCTCAAAATAAAGGGATGGAGGAAGATTTACCAAGCAAATAGAGAGCAAAAAAAAGCAGGAGTTGCAATCTTAGTCTCTGATAAAATGGACTTTAAACCAACAAAGATCAAAAGAGACAAAGAAGGACATTACATAATGGTAAAAGGATCAATGCTACAAGAAGAGCTAACTATCCTAAATATATACACACCCAATACAGGAGCACCTATTTTGCTTTTATTCTGTCTACTTAAATCTGAGATAAGAAAGGATAGAAGAATCAACTCAAGACTAAAGAAAACTTTTGTTTCTGACAATGTAACCAAATAAATACTATTAAAAACCTCTTGATGTAGATGTTTTTAATAAAGACTAAAAATGTCTTTAAATATGTAGCTACATTTGAAATAAATTAAGAAAACACTCCAGGGGCTGGTTGGTTGGTTTAAGAAAAGGAGCTAGAAAGCAGAATGGTAATCTGAAGTTGAAGCTATGGCTGCCTAAGAAACATCTGCAATGTCAGGATCAAAGAGCTTGGATACCGAGACCCTCCCAAAGTCAGGATATATTACCTTAGACTATCTGCAGGTGATAAGTTAGGACATAGACACTTTTCCCCAATAAAACCAATACCCTATAAGAGCTATATCTCATTAACAAGGGAAACAGAAAAATTTCCTCACCAACAAAGGAAGAGAACTCCTCAGTATCAATCTGAGACCCAGGTGGGAAAAAATAGAGACTTTCCTAAGAATTCACAACCACAGGTCTAACCTCCCAGTGTCTGAGTGTCATATTTATGTTACTAATGTGATCCAGGAAACCCCAAGAAGAATATTTAACTCAAAATAATTCAAAGTAGGTGCTGTCTTAGGACACTTAGAAAAAGTAAATGTAAATTATCAAGGATATAACCTTCATATAAAGCATTACAAAGAATATACCCTTCATATAGGCACTACGAAGACCTGACAGAGACACACCAAAATGAACTAATAATCTGAAAGTAAAAATCTTTTATGTAAACATGCTATTGTAAATGAGAAGTAGCAAAATTAGATCTTCAAGGACTTTGGGCCACTGAAATTATCAAATATACAATACAATCAAAATGGAGACTAGAGTAAGGCAAGTGAGGCATTTTCCTCAGGTAAAAAAAATAAAGTGTCAAAAAGCTCAGCAATCAGGATAAATAATATTTTAATAAAATATCTTAAATCAAAATTGATGCCAAAAATGTATGATAAACAAAATACCAAAAATTTAAATAAGGAGTCTTATAATTTCCTGTCAAACCATACTGTAGCCTAGACCAAAAGAAAAAATATGTGCACCTATGTACATAAATATTTTTTCAAGACTATTAAAGTGGTTGAAAAGTATTAGAAAGTAGGTATATTAAAACTCACAACATTAAGTTCAAAATTTTTATTTATCCCAAAAAATAATTTATTATAATTTTACTTTCTTGACTTCAATGGAAGAAAATGCATCAAGATTTTTATTAAAATTATTAATCATTAAAAAGAATATATAAAAATGTGAATATGTAGGCACACAAATGAGAAAAGAATAGACAAATTTGCAAAATAAGTAAAAATTTTAGAAATTAAAAATATAATTATTCAAATTAAAAACAGCAGCAGACTTAACAGCTGGTTAGATATAGTTAAAAAAAAAAAGAATCAGCAAACTAGAAGATAAACGTAAAGAAATTATCCAGCATGTAGGATAGAAACATGGAGAAAAACATGAAAGCAGGATTAAGAAGCAAAGAGGTTAGAATTTAAAAGTCTAGTATCTATCAAATAGATTCCAGAAAGAGAGAACACACACACACACACACACACACACACACACACGCATGGAGAGAGAGAAGAGTTAATGCCTAAAAAATTTAGAACTGATGTAAGATAGTAATCCCCAGATTCACAAATCAGTGAATCCCAAGTAGGATAATTTTCTTTAAATCCACACCTAGAAATACTATAGTTAAACTGAGAATATTACGGTAGGAAAAGGAGAGAGAGAGATTTTAAAAGCTGACAAGAAAAAAAAAAAAAAGGTAAGTATATTGCCTGGCATTATACTAAATACCGGAATTACAGAGACGAAAAGAAAAAATATATCTCTGCCATGTAAACCTTATACGCTTGATAACACTGAACAGTAGTAAGTTTAATTTCAAATCTTATGCATGCAATCAAGAGAGGAGAAATCTAACAGCAGCTTATGTAAATATCAAATTCTAAAGGTTTGCTGCAAGCTCAAAATGAACCAACTATTTTATTTTACTCATAAAATAGCTTATTTACTCTTTGGATGTATTAATGGAAGCTCAGTTTCCTGATTATGGAAGGTGTACTGTTCAGCACAAGTCAATGAATATCTGGAATATTATTTAAATATTGTACTCCCTTCTGGGTAATAAACACTGGAAGGCTAGATGACAAATGAGTTTAGAAGAGAGTTGCCAGGATAATGAGAGTTCCAAGTAATTTCTCATATTACATGAGAAATTATTGAGAAATAAAAACACTAACGTATATACTATTCTTCCAGCAATGATGTATTCTATGTACATATGTACCAGGTGCTGTTTTAGGTAGGTGCTTGAGGTGTATCAGTAAAACAAACAAAGAGCTGGCCTTCAGTGAACTAATCGTCAAAAGGGGGAGACCAATCACTAACAGAATAAACAGTGTGCTAGAAAATCATAATGTCTGAGAGAATAATCAAGCAGGAAAAGGGGGAATAGAAGTGTCAGGAAAGGGCAGCAGATGGAAATCTTGAATAGCGCGGTGAAGGTGGGCCTCACTGAGGAGGTGGCATTAGCACAATGGCTTGAAGAAAATGAAGGAATGAGCCATGAGGTTTTCTGGAGGAAGAGAGCTCCAGGCAGAGGGAATAACTAGTACAAAGGCCGTAAGTTGGGAGCAGAATTGGCATATTTGAGGAACAGCAAAGAGATAAGTGAGAAAGGAGTAGAGTAGGCAAAGGAGAAGTAGGATATGAAGCCAAAGAGCCAAAGAGGAAGGGATAGGAGCTAGCCTGTATAGGGCCATGTAGTCCATTAACTCTGAGAGAAATGGGGAGCCATGGCAGAGTTTTGAGCAAAGGAGAGACATCATCCGATTAATTAATACATGCTGAAGGATCATTTTGACTGCCAAGTTGAGAAAGGACTGTACAAGTAGAGAGACCAGTTAGGAGGTAATCTCTTGCAGTAATCCAAGCAAGAGATGATGGTGGCTTGGACCAGTATATGGCAGCAGTGGAGGATATAAAAAAATAATCAAATTCTGGAAATATTTTGTGGGTGGAGTGCCTTAGCCAGCTTGGGTTGCCATAACCAAATACCATAGACTTGGTGGCTTAAACAATAAAAAAATTTATGTTCTTACAGTTCTGGAGGCTGGAAGTTTGAGATCAGGGTGCAAGCATGATCAGGTTCTGGTGAGGACTCTCTTCCTGGCTTGCGACAACTCTCTTCTTATATTTTCATATAGTTGAGAAAGCATGAAAGTAGCTCTCTGATACCTGTTCTAATAAGAGCACTAATGCCATGATGAGGGCCCTACCCTTGTAACGTTATGTAACTACTTCCCAAAGGCCTTATCTCCAAATACCATCGCTTGGGAGTTAGGGCTTCAACATATCTAAATTTGGGACAAAGGGACACAATTCAGTCCATAGCATAGAGACAGCAGGATTTCCTGACAGATTGGAAGTATTGGAGTACATCATACAAGGATATAAATACCAGGAGGTAGAGGCCACTGAGAGCCAGTTTGGAAACTTGCCTAAAACAGCTCACCCTCTCCTTGAGTTTGGATTGAATCTAGCCAACAGAACACAGAAAACATAATGGGATGTCACTTCCAACATTGGGTTATAAAAGACTATAACTTCCATTTTCTGGCATGATTTCTCTCTGGTTCCTCTTACATGCTCACCTGTTGCAGAGAGCCATCTGGAAAGAAAATGAAGTTTGCCCCTGTCCAAAAGCCAGAGAGAAGCTGAGGCCCTCCGTCCAATACCTTCAAGAAACTGAATCTTGTCAACAACCAGATGAGTGAGTTTAAAAATGGATCCTTCCTCAGCTGAGCCTTGAGATAAGGCTGCAGACACCGGACTAACGACACCTCGATTGCATTCTTGTGAGACCACAAAGCAGCGGACCCTTATAAGCCATGCACAGATGCCTAACCCATAGTAATGCTGAGATTCTAAATGTGTTGTTTTAAGCCACTAAGTTTTAGGGTAATACAGATTTCCAGGTAACGATGTCAATGAGCAGTTGCATATCCAAGTCTGGACTTGTGAAGAGCAGCCTGGGCTAGAGACATAAATGTGGGAGTCTGATGATATTCAAAGCCATGAGACTGGCTGAGATCACATGGGAGTGGATGTAGAGAGAGAAAAGTATTAAGGACTATTCCCTGAAGCACTTGGACTCCACCATTAGACATCAGAAGAGGATCCAGGACTACAGCACGGAGAAGAGGTAACCAGTGAGGTTGGAAATCACAGAAGTCAGGCGAAGAAACGTATCAAAGAGGAAATAATTGATGGTATCAAATGTTGCTGCCTGGTCAAGTAATATGAAGACTGAGAATCGACCATTGGAATTAACAACATGGAGTGGAGGGATATGGGCAAAAGCCTAGTTGGGGTGGGTTTAAGAAAACATGAGAAGATGAATTGAAGATGACAAATTTAGACTCTCCCAATTTGAATTTGAATACTTTAAAGAAGTCTGTTGCAGAGAGGAGCCATAATTAGAGATATAGTTGGTAGGAGAAGTGGGAACAAGAGGGTTTTTTTTTCTAAATGGAAGAAATGACAGCATGTTTATGTCCAGCAAGGGAGAAAAAGTTAATGATGCTTAAGAGGAAGAGGAGTATTGTTGAAGCAACATCCTTGGGTAGTGAGGGGGATAGGATTTAATGAACTTCAGGTAGGACCACCCAAAGGAGCTAGGTGGGTGAGAAGATGGAGACATGGGAGCAGATGCTGGAAGGTGGGTATAATGTGGACATAAAACCATCTGCCAACATTCTCTTCTAACTGCCTAGTCAAGCAGAAATCAAGGTCAGCAGGTAAGAGTCAGGATGGGGGAGAAGTTGTAAGAGGTCTGAATGGTGGAATGGTCATCTAGCAAAGAGTGAGAGTAAATGGACCAAGGAAATACACTGTGATAATGACCCCAGGCAGCATGAAGTTCTCATTTGAAGTTCATCATCGTGAATATAAAACCAAATCAGGCATCAAGAATGTAATTTTCTTCAGCCACAATCAACTGTATAGGCATGGACACTGAGTAGATGGAGAGAGATTTAACCAGGGTTGTGCTTTTACTAAAACCATAAAGAGGGATTAGGCAAGGGAACAAAAGGTACCAATAAAGGAGTGATTATAAGGAATGATGAAAGAATTCGACTGGGTAAGGAGTGGAGAGAGGATATCAAAAGGATGAAGAGCAATGAAAAGGAAGTAGGATTAATTTATTGGAGGTCCTTATGGGACTGAAGAATTGCTGGAGGTCAGGGATCTAAGGGAGACAAGGTGAAAAGATGGTGTTAATGAATAAAGAGATATGTCAAACAGGCTGTGGAGCATCACAAACAGGTGATTAAGGCGAGGCATCTTAAAGTATTTGAAGAGCTGAGCTGCAGTATGCAAACAGACTTTTTTTGTATTATTCTAGGACCATGGTTTGGAAATTACAGAGAAAAAAATGTCAGAACTGGAGGAGTATCCTATAAAAGGTGAGATGCAATAAGATGCCTGCTAAAGGGGTGGGATTTCTAGAATTGTTCAAGAAGAGGTTGGATAACCACTCAGTCTTTTGTAAGAGACATGAGAGAGAAAGTTTCTGCAGTAAATAGATCATGTTAGAAAACCATGGAGGGTTTTCTTCTTGAAGTTTCTTCCCTTTTCCTAAAAATATTTTGCCTTATTGTAAAGGAAGTATACAGTAGTGTGGCCGTATGTGCTAGCGGGGGCTGCCCTCCCTATTCCAGGTGATAGGGCCCCAGATGTTGTGGTGATAGAGCCCCAGATGTTCTGCAAACATCCACGTATGCATCAGTTTTTATAAGTGACCTTTCCCCAGAAGCTTCATCAAACAATGGAGGATAAAGATCAAATATCAAACCCAAAGGTATTAGAGTGGTCTCCACTGCTCTTCTGCTCTGAGCTCCCCCTACAATTGTCTCCTTTTGTTTCCACACACCATTTCCTTTATGTTATTCGGCTTTATCCACCACCTGGAAAACCTGCTCCCTTCTTCTGCCCTCCATCTTCAAGTCAACTGAAAACCAACTATGCATGAGACCTCCCTAGACTGCCTCCAACCCTGTTCCAGCCTAGAGTTGTCACTTTTCTCCTCCAAGCTATTATTATGACACGTTTCACCCCTTGTTGGAGGAGAAGTATGTCTCCCAGCTTCTCACATTCCTAAGGGACTTTCACTCAAGACCCCTTTCCACATGTGAAGAATTATTAGAATAAATAATTCTAACCTCTATCTCTAATGGTTCATCTCCAAAAGAAAAAGAATTATAACCCTACTGATTGAAGGCTGACATTCAATGGCTATTGTTCTGCTAGGGAGAATGTTAACTGTGCCGCAAAAGCAGGAACCAGGCCAGTTGTTGTTGAGTTGTTATTGTTTTTCATTTTCTTTGGTCAGTGACAGTTCTTCCTCCTGTTCTCATGCAGTATGTACACATTACAATAGTCCACCCTTCTCTGAAATCCTTGTTCATTTGGCTTGTTGGTAAGTGCATTTAGAATCACCTAGATGAGTACAGTCACGTTGGGGTAGAAGTAATGAGTTCCCACTATGACCTCAGATCTAATTCATATTTTCCAGTACAACTTACCCAAAGCAAAATTGGTTGGGGTTATAGGCTGCTGACTCAGAGTAATAAATCAGATTTTTCTCATTTAGTGTTGGTTTAATGATTTCTCTAGTCCCTAGAATTCTAGTAAAGGTGAGGTGAATAGCAATTCAATTCTCTCCTCACACTTAGCATTTGTTCTACGTACTAATCTCTTTCAATGTACACATGCTTTTCTTCCAAACAAGATTTTACAATTTTTGAAGGCAGAAACATCTTACACCTCTTTATCATCCCTCTAGCACCCACCACAATGTCATCTGGGTAACTGATATTCTATAGTTAACAATAATACCCACAAGTAGATATAATCCCATGAATCACTAGCCTTGCCCTTGTGCCACCAGCACCCCAAACCAAGCCTTCTATTAAATGAGAGCATCTCATTAATGGAGTAAAAAATTAGACTTGAGAAGACATTTGCATTCTTGACGTGTTTCATTTGTTCTTCCCATTGGCACCGGCAAAGAAATTTCTCATCTTCAGAAACAATATAGATCTTATCTTTGGTCCATTTAGTTTAACATGAAAAGCAAGGTCACTATAGCCATTTGGTTCCTGTCCCTTTAGAATCACCACATCAACTCAGAATACTTAGCTCTTCTGTCACCTACTGCTTAGAAGCTAAACAAATGACATTAACAGGTCTGTAATCTTCTCATTAAGGCAGGCATATGGGCTGGAGTTTGTGACAGTATTGCAATGAGTATGAGAAAAATACATGTTCATGTTTCTTTCAAATAAAACTTAAGACAGCAAGAATGCTGCAAATGCTATTCTTTCCTTCTCATTCCATGTAAAACTATTTTCACTGAGAAAGAAAAGGAAAACAATACATCTCAGTTATACTTTACATGACTTCTTTTACTTTGTGATAATCCCATCTTTGTTCTCAGCCACTATCAATACATAAAGGAAGGATATTTACATGGAAGAAAGAACCAGGATACTCTGAATTATGAAACAAATGGACTGAAGTCAAATCTACTGTCCCAGCCTGCCCAATGGCGTCTTAACTCAGTTTCAATTGTGTTAGAAACCCAGACGTCTAAAAAACATTGACAGCTCCCATGTAAATGTGAACAGCCCCAGAGACTAAAATGTAAAGCAGCCAATAAAATGTTCTCCTTAATGGAGAGCATACACTAGCAGTATTGGACAATTTTATTTACAAGTAATTTATTGAATATCAGTGCTCTGAGTTGTTTTTTCCCCTTAACATACTATTCAGGAAGCACCAATAAAATGGAACTAGTCTCTTGCCTTGTATATTCCTAGATTCATTCAGAGTCACCAAAGTCATTCAACCACCCTGCTTAAATTGTCACTTACTAGAACAGACAGAGGTGCAAAAAACCAACAAAATTAAATGTATGAATCCATTTCCCAGTGGTCCTGGGTTTCCCGGGGCACGATCTCTGAGGCTTAGACCCCAAAACCATGCAGATGACTATCATTCATTTGCAATTACTGAGCATTCGCTTTGTGCCAGGTTCTCTAATAGAATCCGAAGACTTAGAATGGATGCCGTGAGCCTCACTGATGATACGATCTAGTAGAAAAGACAGGTAAGCATAAAATAAATGCTTCAATCAGTATGAGGAAAGATAGGAAAGAGTGAATCAACAGTTTGATGATACATAGCTAAGAAAGCTTTGAAAGAAGTCCTGACAAAAATTCAAAGTTCGCAAGACTCCTAGAGGTCCCAAGAGTATCTTAAAAATCTAATAATGAGATTATTCATCTCCCTTTTGTTTCCTTTCTGGGGAAGATGGGAAAATAGAAGCACTAAAATAAAGTGATTTTCCAAAGAGCACGAAGGAATGCCAGTCAGCATGTCTGACCCATAACACCAGCACCTTTCCCAGAATCCAGTGTATTGGAGTTCGAACTCACTGTACTCAAAATCAATATTTTGAACATCTATCATATGCAGCCTAATAAAAATATAACTATATATCAAGCATTGCTAGGCACTTATATCACAGCTTTCTATTTAATCCTTACATCCACTTACCAGGCAGGTCCACCATTATCTCAATTTCACTGATAAGGAAATAGAAACTTAGAGTGTTCTAGTTATCTGCTGTTTCATCACAAACCACCCCTAAAACATAATGGCTTAAAATAACAATTTATTATTATTTCTCATGATTATGAGAGTTGACTGGGGCTCAGCTGGGCAGTTCTCACTCGAGGTCTCTCACACAGTTTCAGTCAGATGTCAGCTGGGGCTACCATTCATGTGATGGCTCAACTGGGCCAGACATCCAAGATGGCTTCTTCACTCTCATGTCCAGGGCTCCAGGGTATCTTCACATGGCCTCTATCTCTGGCAGAAGACTTGGACTTCGTCCATGGCAACACAGGGCCACAAAAGACCAAGGAAGAAGCTGCTAATCCTCCTGAAAGCTAGACCTAGAACTGGCTTGGCATCACTTCAAATGCACTATATTTGTCAACATAGTCTCAGCCCAGTCTAGATTCAAGAGGAGGGGGAGTAGTTTCCAACCCTTCATAAAAGAATGTAAAAGAATATGTGGCCATCTTTAATCTACCATAGGGAGGACTGGCAACTTTACCCAAGGTCACATAACAAATCAGTGCCTGAGCTGGGACTCAGTCCCCTTCAGTCTGACTCCAAAGCCCATTAACCAACCTGTCTATTCTCTTCCCAGTGAAGGCACTTCCATTACGCTGCCAATGTGGGAACAGAAGTAAGCCTACTCAAGACTTCTCCTTGCAAAAGGGTGAGCATAACTGAGGACACAGGCTCCCTTAGGACCTTGGCCCTTCACTGAATCCCAGTGCAGCTGTTGGTCCCTGTCTGTGGGTTCAAGAACCTAAGGCCCATGCCCTGGGACTCAGAGTTTCTCTAACCCTGACACGAGAGTCCTGGCTTTATAAGGTATATTCGCAAGTAACCTGATTTCTTGCCTGAACTCGTAAGTATGACAGGGTTAATACATGAAGAAACTCAAAGGGCAACGACGGCATTTTTTTTTTATGGTGCCAGGTTACAGGTCAGGCCAAGCACAGAAATCACCTGAAGGCCTTACCTGAACAACATTGAACATAGGAATGAGCATAGTTGGAATCTGGGGGTCCCTCATGGGGCTCTCCAAGGAACATTATGCAGAGATTGGTAAGCAGTGATGATCAAACCAGCAGTAGTCATAAAGATTTGGTTAGTAGAGAATTGAGGAAATGAACGGTGAGGTTGCAAGGAAACAGAGCCAAAAGAGGTTACCTCTGAAAGAAAGGGGGGAAGTAGGGGATGCACAGGGCAAAGGAGTAAGTAAGGGTATTAGGGGAACATCATGCCCCATCCCAGAGGGAAGGTCAGGGTCTCCAGGATGAGGCAGGCAAAGGAAGATCTGAGTCAGGCTATCTATAAGTGGGGCATGCCTTTTCAAGCACCTTTCCTTCCCTCCAGCCTGCACCATCACTCCCCATTATCTCTCTGCAGCCAGCATCTTAGAAATACTCCTTTTAGTTAATCATCAGCCAGTCCTGGTCTGTAGGGACGTCACTGCTATCTGCATAAGAACCCTCTGGACCATGTTCATTACTAGAAGCGCACAAATTGCTGCACTCATTTCATTTGCTCGAGGCGGTTGTTTTTATGAGCAGTGGTGAAAACAAAATTCCATTACGTCAAAGTTAATTCCTCTGCAGCACATGGGTAGATGCTCCTCAGAGGCAGTGCCCTAGCCCAGCAGCAGTCAGCAGCTTACAGGGCTGACAGAACTGAAACATCAGTGATGCTATCACTGTTAGAATCATAGAATGACCAGTCCTTCCATCTATCTGGGCCTGCCTCATCTGGATGAATTGTAAAATGCGTCACTAACTACCTAAGCATGGCTCATCTATCAACTAAAGTAGAGGACCCATTAGGCTAACCCAGCCAGCATACTCAGGCCTCCACTTAAAACCAAAGAAATGTGGCCTGAGGACAGCTGTGGAGCTAATCAGCTCTGACTCACCTTCCTCTTGCCTAACAGCCTGGGCTCCCAGGAATTCTGTTTGGTCCAGGATCTGACAGCTGTTTCCCACAGGCAGAGGCAGCTGGCATGGTCCCACAGGGCACTATTATGGCCACAAGGCCCGGAAGCAGAGGAAGGCAGGTGTGGATTCATTTTGCTGATATAGCTTCCTCTGAGGTAGTATTAGAGAGAAACAATGCCTTGTACTTCCCGCCTCACTCCATGGGAAAGAAGAGAAGGAGGTATCCCTGGGAAGTTGGTGAGAGAGGAAGCGAGTGACAACACAGAAGAGAGAAATGACTGCAGGAGAAGGAGCCACAGACACCAACTACCTCACAACAAGGGAAAGCTGCTCCTGTGGTAGAGATCAGGGTGTGCCTCAGAGGCTTTCTTTAGCTTCTGAACTCTCTCAGGCCCCCAAAGATTGAGAAGGGAGTTCAAAGCATCTTCCCCTCCCCCATCCCATCATTTTACTCTGTGAACTCATTTTGACAAAATAATTTTAACCCAACCATAGCCATGTCTGATTCTCTTACCACACTCAAGGAGATGCCCGTGTCCTCCATTGTATCACACTGCTAGAGTAAAAAATGGTCATGAGATTTGTTAAAGAATCCATCAGAGAAAAAGCAACTGTGAGGAAAGGCATATTGCATGCTTGTTCCAGACAATACTGACTGGCTGCCTACGCTGGATTGGTCACTAGATCATTTCTTGCCTCCACTTTCTCTTTCCTTCATCAGCTTGGGCAAGGTTTCCATTCAATAACTATCCGGGGCTTCTAAGCCTAGTGAGACAAACAACAGGGGAAGGTAAGCATGATGACTGAGAGGTCGACGCATAGTCGTGAGAAACTTGGGTAGGGAAAATTCAGTTGTCAAGAGTTAGATAAATAGTTTTGGGGGTACTAAGATGATTCGAAAGCCACCACCCAGGCTATGATCACTCCTTCCAATTTAAAAAGCAATTGAAAGTGAATAACTGAAAGTGATCTGAGCTCTAAAATCTAATAAGGAAGAAAGAATGTTTCCCGGAAGTTGTGGCATTTGGGGAGCTGTTTGGGTTCTTTGCAATGTCAGGGTTGGAGGTGGATTTTCCATGCCTGAATCACACTCCTCACCCTGACGCTCTGAAGTTCTCAGCAGGAGAGTACTCACAAGGAGCAACAGCTCGGTGAGAAACATAATCAAGTTTTAGTCAGGACTGTGAAAGAGCCTAGCAGCCCTCACGAGGCAGGACTTCTTGGGCAAAAACAACTGGAGCACATGGCTTAGGAAGACCTAAGTGGGGCCACCCACCTCTTCCCAATGTAGATCTTGACTCCGTGTGTTTCAGCATGCACTCAAGGAGCCAGAAATGCAGCAAAATTTCACAGAAGACTGGGGTCTACTCAAAAGGCCAGCATGTCTCAAGAGACCCAGTCGATACCCTGCACATTAAGCCTTCCTTGGCTGGGTGGGGTGGGGCAGGTGCAGAGCTAACAGAGGGATGGAGAGAGTGTTCAAGAACTTGTCAGAACTTCCCCTAAGTAAGGAGATGGTGGGGTGGGGTGCTCTCTGTTAAGAGATGTTGAAACATGAGGAGAAAACACAAAAGTTATAAAATAAGAAATTTCAAAAAAACCTATGCAGCCAATGATTGCTTTAGTGAGAAGTTCCTTTCTGGAAAGAGCTAGGCAAATAGGCTCCCTAGCTAAGGGGGCAATGAAGAATGAGATTCTTTCCCGGTTCAACGGAAAACCACTTAGGCTCAAGACAGGGCAACAATCTACAAGAACAGGGAACAAAGCACAGCTAGCTGGGATCTCCTGCCATCTCAGGGTCTAAGAAGACTTTCAGGAAATGCTGTAATATAACTGTTCAGGAAAAGGCTGTGTCTAGATCATTTAGCAGTTGGACACTAATCACAGGGCTTAAATACATTGTCTCAGCTTAAACAGATTGTCCCAAGCAGATGTTTAATGCACCCACAGCCCATATGTAGTTGGAGGAGAACCTTCAGCCATGGTTCGGTGCTTCATACCACTGACTCAGGAGAATTTGGTGCCAAGAAAAAATGCTGACTGCCCAGAAAAGACTCAAGGGCTTGGCTCATTGACCAGCTGCCTGAGAAGGGGACGTCCTTAGACCGCATGCTCTGCCCTCTGTGTTACGGCCATAACAGAAATAAAGAACAGTTGAATGACACGAAATCTGATGTCTACCACCTTTCTTCTTGTGCATTTGTGAACCCCAAAAAAGCCACGGAATGTATAACAAAAGCAGACTCCTCCCAAGTGCTGGATGGCAACATGGAAGAATGCTACATCTTGGGAATTTTTTTTTTTTTTGAAGAGGACAACTAGATTATAGAGAGTTGGCAAAACTGGGGAAGAGGAAAGGAGATAGAGAATGAAACCCCTTTGACCTGAAGTCTCCTTCCTAACTTCTTCAAGCTTTCAAAGCATGTCAAGGCCATTTTGAGGGGCAAGAGGAGGCTAGGGGGAAGAGTAGGTGAAATAGACAAGATCTCACACCCTGCTTCAATCACAGCCATTCAATGTAAGTTTTATATATGGGGATTTATGTCACATTTAATTTGGCAAAAGGAAGAAGTCTTTTGACCACTGTTGCAGAAAAAATAAAGAGAAATTCCTAATATAACATGAAACAAAACTCTTGGCCTCCAATGTACTCAATTATATGAATTGACTCAAGCATAACTGGGATTAGAACTGCTGCTCTGTCTAATTTGCCCTCTCCTTTCCTTCCCACGGTTCAATGACTCCAAGATCCTGTGGTAAAAGGGAAAGAGCCTGGCCTCAGACACGAGATGTGAGGTGCAGGTTGCTTTTGTTTACTAGTGATGTAACCTGTGCTAATCACTCAACCTCCCAGAGCCTACATTTTCTTGACTGTAAAAAGACATCCTTCTTACCTCACAGGATTGCCTGTGAGGTAAAAAGAACTCTTTCCCCTGAAAGAACATTATGCAAATCTGTTTGCAACTTCTGAATATCTTGTAATACCTATGTATTTCCACTTGGCGACAGATTCTAGTCTAGACTGATCTATCAGTCAATGAAACATTTATTCAAATTGACTGATGCTTCTGCCACCTGAAGATAGGCATGAGTGAGTGAATGACCTACACCTGTAAGTTTGGGCAGTAAGTATCAGGAAAGTCATAGGATAAAGAATATGGGAGTTCCAGTGAGGATATAATGGCCCCTGTCAACTCAATGCCTTCCACTGGCCCTATTGGTGGTCCCAAGACTACGTCAGTCAGAATCAGAAAGGCAGCCCCCACAGCAGCCCTCTGAGGGGGATCTGGCCAGGGGACCCACTCTTCCCTGAATTCCAGGAGCAGGAGCCACACTGCTACATTGTCTCCTCCTGACACTCTGCTCCACGTACATGCCCAGAGCCACCGTAGGGCCACAGACGGTTGCTGCATCATCCATACAGGTTCACTATCCCAAGCCTTGACAGACAAGATGACGTGGATGGAAGGCAGGCCAGCCCGGTGACCAGAAGGCCCAAGAAGGAAACAGAGTAATAATTTCAGCTAGGATTCAAAAGGAGGAAAAAAAAACAAAAACAAAAAACACCCTCTGCGTTGCTTCTGTTTTGCACAGAAGAAAGAAGCTCATTCATAGTTCTTATATATGCAAACACCAAGACTGTAAATGAGCTTCTGAATTTGCAGCCTGCAGCACTGTCCCACTCCAGCCCCTCAGCAATTTCTCAAGCACCAGAAACCCCAGCACAAGGTTATCAAACCTCCTTATTCATAAGCACTCCTGACTGCTCGGTAGCAGCTCCAGATTTAACCTGAAAATGCCTCCAAATGCTGCAAACAAATAAACAGTGTGTTTTTTAACTGTAAATTAAACACAGGCACAAATGCAAGATGTTACCCCAAAAGGGAGAAGTGCATGTGGCACTTTTAAATGCTATGCCTCGAGCAACTGTGTATCTTATAAATCATTGTCCTCATCTTAATTAACGAAGAGAAGTAAACATGTTCACAGAAAGAACCAGTCTTTAGACTGTAGCATTGGAACCAGACCACTGAACAGCAAGTAGGATAACAGTAAAATAAAAAAAAAAAAAAAATCAGGCTGCTCAGGAGAGGGCTCTGTTGTCCCTTACATAAAAAGCAGGATTGACTAGAGAAATGATTACATGAAACCATGAAAATTTTCAAAGGAATCAAATGTATTCATAATTATACTTGACCTTTAAATATTGCCTTGTCATTTTCAAAGCTTTTTCACATGCATCATCAAATTTGCTGCTCACAAAACCCCTGGGAACAGGCAACGCTGACATGGTTCCCATTTGACGGATGGGCAAACTAAAGCCCGAAGAAGTTATGTAACTTGCCTGGAGTCACACAGCTGGTAAGTGACAGGGCTGGGCCTTAAACCCAGTTCTCCAGGCTTCAGTCTCAGTGCTTTTGTTACACAGAACCTGCTGCTATGAGAGCTAAGTAAAACTAAATAAATATCTTAGAGGAATGAGTAGATTGTCAGACTTCTCAAAATTACATATCCAAAACAAACTGGATCAAGGTGAAGGTCAGGAAGTATAGAGTCATGATGATAGAAGGCACTCTTTTAACATCTCTGTGCTGCAAGTCGACAGATTCCCATTCTCACTCACCTGTTTTTCCAGTAAACACACTGAGGCCTGGAGATGCTAACGGATGGGCTTAATATCATTTATAAGGCCTGAGATAAGAAAATTTCAAGGTCTTGCCACTGCCAGTTTTGATGTCAATTAACAGCATCACTGAGTAGCCACTAGATCCTGGGCCCTAGGGAGTAAGGGGGATGGTACACAAATTAAACAGAAAATGCACTCCTGTCCTGGGCAAGCCAGCTGAAACAGCTCTCCCAAAGCAAACAGGATACGTTCACAGGGTCAAGGTCATCTAAGCAAACAAGATACGTTCGCAGAGTCAAGGTCATCTTCGCTTTCTTCTAAGGAAAACCGGAACTTCTCTGGGAGCTCTATTCCTGGAAGGTCTACTTGTCATTGGCTATTGCTCTATTTCTTATGAGTCTTCAATCGTTTTAGCCTGATTTTATTTAATTCACTTTGCAGTTTCTTCAATGGATGAAAAGGATTCATTTTAAAAGTCTCTGCAGCAATTTTAAGAGTTGCTAGCTTCCAAGTCTATGCAAGCTACCTACCATTTTGAGCAGTTTGTGTGTGTTGTTTCATATCTTTGCCTGGATGTACAGTACCACTAAAATATTCACCCTCATAGAAAGAGGCAGACTCCCTAAAACCCAAGTGAGAAACACAGCTTTTACAACTTGTTATTCAGCTTATTATTCCAGCATAGCAGAAAACCAAGGCACACGCTCTGCTTCAGCCTCATTAATGAAATGGGTTTTACACCCAAGAGCTGAATGGGTTATCTCGGCCCTGAGACAGTGCATTTTGTGGCAGTCACACTTTACCAGATAATGAATCAGCAAATTGCACTGGTGGCTTGTTTCATTTGCTTTGGATAGAATTGGTCTTCCCACCACATCATTTTTCTGGTTAAAACTTAGTGGAATGTTTTCCTTTCCAGTTCTCAAGAAATACTACTTTTTGGTGGGGGTGAAACAAAGCCCCAAGCCTTGTGAGGGAAATGGAGACTAACAAAATAGAATGTGACACTGTAGAGGAAACTTCAGACCACCCAGCCAACTACTGAAAGCCAGAGACTTTCAGCCCAGGCTGGGAAGAGATCCAGGATCTTGCGCTATGAAAACAATCTCGCAATTCATCAGCATAACTCCAGCAGGTACCTCTCACTCCCGAGGTGGACCAAGGCTAATTAAGTTGCCAGATGCACTAACCATGTTAACCATTTTAAAAGACAGGTTCTCACTCTGAAAGAGCCTGCTCTCCCCACCATTCTGGTTATAGGCATAACTGCTTCCAACCTTCCCCAGAATGCTTGGCAGCCCCTGGAAAGACATAGAAACAGGCAGAATGCTTGTTAAGAATAAGAGAATATCATGTTCTCTTAATGTAGGGTTTTTCAACAGTGGCACCATTGACATTTGGGACCAGATAATTTCTTGCTCTGGGGGTGTGTTGGTTAGCGAGGGCTGCCATCACTATGTACCACAAACTGGGGGTCTTAAAAGAACAGAGGCTTATTCTGTCACAGTTCTGGAGGCTAGAATTTTGAAATCTAGACATTAGCAAGATTTGTTCCTTCTGAGGAAGAATCTGTTCCAGGCCCCTCTCCTAGCTTCTGGTGATGGCCAGCAATCCCTGGTGTTCCTCTGCTCACTGATGCACCATTCCAGCCTCAGCTTCCGTCTTCTCATAGCTCCCTGTATCTCTGGGTCTTCACATTGCAGTCTTCTAATAAGGACACCAGCTATATTGAATTAGGGGCCCACTAACTCCAGTATGACATTGTCTTAACTAATAACTACATCTTAGACCACCCCACTTTCAAATAAGGTCACATTCTGAGGTACTGAGGGTTAAAACTTCAATGTATCTTTTGGGGGCACACAATTCAACCCATACAGAGCGGTCTCCTGGACAAGGTGGAATGTTCAGCAGCATCCCAGTTTTACTCACTGCGTATCAGCACTCTCCCTGTCATGACCATAAAAAACGCCTGTAGACATTGTCAAAGGTTCCCTGCAGCCAAAATCGCCACTGGTAGAGAACCACTGTCTTTGGATCAGAAAGATAAAGCTTAATTCTGATTCTGTTTTAATTTGGTCAGACTCTCTGGTCTTCACTTTTTCTCACCCATCTCGTAAGAGCTGCAGCGTTGCTGGGGCCTGATTGAGAGAGTATATGAAAAGAGTTTGCTGCATCATGGGATGCAATAAATGACAACTATTATCTTTCGTAAACTAGGGAAGGTCCTTTTGCAGGACTCTCTGTGGATCTCAGTATTTACTTCCCTGATATGGAACTCTAGTCCTTGTCCCCGAGAGCTCCAGAAGGCAAAGGAGCATTCCAGGTGTGCTTATGTCCACTGTTGGGGGAAGAAAGTCCCCTCAGAGTCCAGCCAAAGCCCTCCCAGTGTCTGTGACTGTGACACCGAAGCTGCAGAGAACCATATATCACAGCCAAGGAAAGGGAAGCTCCGAGTATGACCAGAATGTTAATGTGGCTGCATTGCACCATGGACAGTATCAGCCCAAGTGAACCCTGTAGAAAATTCACTGGAGGAGACAGGAATGTGGAAAATGAAGAGAGCTGGTTCTTAGGTATTGGCTACGGCTTACATGCAGAGACCTTCCCTCCCTTGCCATGACAAGACCACCTGAGATCCCATACTAGGTGCTTATTATAGAACATACCACATTGAACTGTGATTGGTGAGTGACTGGTCTAGTGCACTCACCAGAGTCGGGGGGAAAATAGCAACAGCATCTTATTTATGAGTCCCCCCGCCATGTGCTCAAAATGGGTGCCTGTCACATAGTAGAAACTCAATAAAAGTGTGCATGTTTAATCAATGGGCCACCTTTCATCTCCACGGTCTCTAGCCTACAAAATAACATTTTTTTTCAAGGCCCTAATACAATCTAAGCCTACATCTCATGGATGTAGGGATTTCTTGGGAAATCCCGTATTTTTCACATCTCTTATCAAGTAATTTCTGGGTATCCCCAAGGAAGGCTAACATGTTTCACAAATCTGTTCTGGTTGACATGTTACCCTTTCATCAGTCATCCTCCTGCCTGCTTCCTGTCATCTTTTAATTGGCTTTTGCTGCTTACTTCATATAATTTCTACTCAAGTGTGGACTCCACCTCAATTTCCCAATGCACCTTTAAGTACAGGCTTATAGCATTTAACAGATCCCTTACCAAAGACTGACAGACCATGCAGCAACACAAGTCACTTTCAACTGCTGCTCTCACAGCTACTCTCAAAGTCCTCTGATTTATATTTGAGTTCATGTCCTTGCCCATTTCCCCTTTCCTCAGGTGGGATGGAAGGGGAGAGAGCTCTACCTCCCCATAGGAATTTCCAGGCCTTCCTCTGTCCAGGGACCTAGCCCCATCCCAGTTTCAGGACAGGGAAGGACAGGAAGTCTTCCCCACCCCATGTCATTTTCTATCCCAGGATGACTGACCATAGAAACTCATCTCCTTTGGGAAGAAAGAAGATTGGCACCTATTCCTCCCACAAAACAATCACTATATTTATCAATAATTTCTCAAATGTGGGTCTATTCTGTCTTAAGTAAGAACAATGAGGGCCATCACTACTGCAGCCCAGGTAACACGATACTCAGCCCAGTCCTGATACTTTCCATAGTCATTCCCCTAGAGTAAGATAAAGGAAAGATGAAGTTCATTCATCCCTCCTGACATGGTCCAGTCCTATGAGAACAAATGTGGGTCACAAAACACCCATATTTCCCAAGAAGAAAGAAAAGCTTTCCAACATAAGAACAGTCAACTCACATTACTAAAGAGAAGATTTAACATCTCCATTTAAAGCATTTCTATTTTAATGACTTTACTAGTTCAAGCCTCCTCCAATACATCAATTAGATTTGTGCCTTAGGTTTAGCTAGTAAAAGAGATTTATATAAGAGAGGACCCCGAAACTATGGAAGTGTATTGGGCATTTTTGTTTGATTCTTGACCAGAATCAAAAAGTTCCCAATTTGGGGGAACTTCCTTTGTACAGATACACAGAAGCAAAGCCTGGGTGATTCTCATTACAGCCATACCTGTCAACTCAATAAAAGCACACAGAAGACCAGGGTTCCTGCTATGTTTGTTTTTACACTGTTCAACTCCAAAGTGTGCTAGGAACACCATAGGCATCCTTGATTTGTATATTTATTATAACAATATTCTGGCAGATGAGAGTAAAATGTCTGGAAGGAGGGATATCTTTGTCTAATTTATAATATAAAGGCTCTGTCTGGGCTAGTGGTGGTCATGGTCCAGGCTCCCCCCACCTCCCCACAATCCTTTAATTCATGAGCTATGATAGCGATACAAAGACCACAGGTCAGGGAGATCAGCTCTGCAGTGGCTATGATACTGGTTTAGCCCCAGAATCTGTATGTAATGGTTGTAGTACCTGGTGGTGACAGTTTTGAGTGGTGGCAGCATTGTACATCAGTGGCTATAGCCATACCCTGGCCCAAATGTTCATTGAGCTAAGCCTCCATTGGTGGATGCCTATTTTCCAGACCTGCTTTTTGAGCCTCCCCACTGATTCTGTGGGTTACTCAGTATCCTTCCAACCCCATGCCTACACTGAGCAGCTAGATATAGTGGGAGAAAGACTCATGACCATGAGAAACTGTCCAGCAATCACACAATGTTCCCACGGTAAATTTGCTTCCCCACCTTTCATACCACTTTACACCTTTTCAGCTTTCCTTGATAACTAATATCCTCCAATATCTCCTTTCTCCAACCCCATCTTTAGCTGATAGTTCCATGCTTCATTTCACTGAAAAAATAAGAACAAATGAGGAACATCTGTAGCTGCTTGCTCTCCTTTCCATCTTGCTGAAATAAATGGACCATCCCTGCTCCTGTTTTAGCCAACCCTTCACTGGTACAATGGAGTTCATCCCTGTATTAGTCCATTTTCATGCTGCTGATAAAGACATACCCAAAACTGGGCAATTTACAAAAGAAAGGGGTTTAACGGACTTACAGTTCCACATGTCTGGAGAACCCTCACAATCATGGTGGAAGGCAAGGAAGAGTAAGTCACCTCTTACATTGATGGCAGCAGACAAAGAGAGTTTGTGCAGGGAAACTCCCCTTATAAAACCATCAGATCTAGTGAGACTTACTATCGTGAGAACAGCATGGGAAAGACCTGCCCCCATGACTTAATTACATCCACCTTGGTCCCTCCCACAACACATGGAAATTCAAGATGAGATTTGGGTGGGGACACAGTCAAACTAGATCAATCCCTATTCACCTACTCAAAGGACTACAGCAGATATATCTCTCTCCCACATGATCAATTTTCCCTTTCCGTGGAGTATTCCTGTTTCAATTAGCAACATTATAGCCTGCTATTGGATATCAATGCTCCCATTAGATGAAAAAACAAAAAGAGAACCTCTTTCAATTCACAAGTAGTACTCTCCTCCAAATCCCTGATATGACCCTGTACCACAGGAGAGCAACCAGCCACCAGCTGATGCTGCTTATATTGGAGCCCCACCATCACCATCACGGAGGGGCATCAATTTGTTCTCACCAGAATAGACACATTTTTCAATGTGAATTTGCTTTATCTGCCT
Source organism: Alouatta palliata (assembly GCA_004027835.1). Classification (NCBI taxonomy): domain Eukaryota; kingdom Metazoa; phylum Chordata; class Mammalia; order Primates; family Atelidae; genus Alouatta; species Alouatta palliata. Next base: position 84,813 of record PVKV010005318.1, read on the forward strand.
TATCCATCATGATTCTGACAATATATCCATCATGGTTCTGACAATATACCCACTATTGGACTTTCTATGTGCTTTGTACATACCTTCTACAATTATATCACATAGAACATTGTTTCTGACCAAGGGGTTCACTTATAAGAAAAAAAAATAAGGCAATTTGACGGATGCCCATGGAACTTAATGGTACTACAATGTACCCTATTGCTCAAAGTCAGCTAACGGAATGGTGCAATGATCCACTGAATACTCACTATGACGCTAGCTCAGAAACAGGATACAGGAGTGCAGTCCTATAGGATGCTGTATATGCTGAGTCAGCAATTAATATGTGCTACTATATCTACCACAGTCAAATACACAAGACAATGAATCAAGGGGCGAAAGAGCAGCTTATGTCCCAAATGTGGCTCTGTCAAACAGTAGCTGAGTCTAGTGATGACAGCAACATACCACAGCAGTGACGCCCATATCCTGAACCACTTTTCTCTACTGCAGCCAACTTTGGTTTCTGCCCATTTTCCAAGAGGAATTCTTCAGGCTTCCCTACAGCTCTGTAAGATAATATGCTTCCATTATTCTTCCAAAAATTCATTTTTCAGCCTAAGGTATTCAGCCTTGGTTTCTATTTCTTGAAACCAAGCACCCAGACTGTCACAGAAGGCTCTACACAAAGATAATTCAGAAACTACTTACAATCCCCAAAATCATTTTTCAGCTTTCAAAAATGTAACATTCAGTCTTTGCTAAGCATCCCATTACAAATGTATGAATGTGAGAATAAATGAACTCCAGCTTTCAGCTCTCCAGAGTAGGTAACTACATGTTAAGAACCCCAAACAGTGAACCTGAGCTGCTTACTTCCTTATACTGCTTGATCTGCTAGTTTTGCCAGCCATGAAAAACAATTCATGGGACCGATCAGCAGCAGAACAAAGTAGGAAATTTGGATTTACTGGATTTTTTCCTTTGGAAGTGAGGAAGAGGTGAAAGATGACCCCATTCTGATTCCTAAACCATTTACTGATTACAATAAATTCTTAGATTAAAACCAGTATTTTTTAAGTTATGATACGAATTGATGTAATATACTTCTATCATGTTCTTACCCTCAGAGGGCAGCTAGGATAAAAAATGGAACCATACAAAACTTGTGCATCACGATTTGCACGTATTTTGACCTTTTTTCATCTCCCCACCACCACCACCAAAGCACTAAAAATAAAACACAACAAATCTACGGAAGAACACAGGATTCCAATCATCATTATCTTTTGTTGTGCAGTCTTTGCAGGATAAATGGCTTTGGTGCTCATTAACACACTTAGAACAAAAGCAAAATGCAATTTAGCAAAAGACATTCTCTGTCCCCCCATCCCCTACAGGAATATTCATGAGAACAGCCCTCTGATACATACAACACGCTGCTTCTTGTGATATCTTTAATTCATGACAATGCTTTAAAACATAAGTTTTCTTATTATTCAGCCAACAGGTTAGAGTACAACTGCCATTGAAAAGACAATTTATCACCGATAATGCCTGAGAAGGAGGCATCCTACAAAGGGCCATGTGGGAAATATCAGGTGGGTCAGGAGGCAGAAGGAACAAGGGGAAGATGTGGGCAGGAGCTTTTACTGTAGTTTCCACAGGGAAGGCAAGGCAGGGTAAGTAGTTTATAATTAATTAGTTTATTATTAGAATTATAATAATTATTAGAATAATTTCAGTGGGCTCTGGAATATGGGAACTATCTCCAGTTGTCTGGTACCTGGCCCTAGGGTGATTAGAGCAGAGGAATTTTGCCTCTTCAAGTGTAGGAGCCATATAGAGAAGGTGGTTCAAAGTATGAGCTCCAGATTGGTTAGTTTAGTTTGCATATATAAGGTACACTTCTGGACGAGTCCTTTGCTATCTCTATAATTAACTAGCCCTAGAAAGGGCAGTCTCTTCCCAGGCAATGAGGCCCGAGACGCCAAAGCATCAAGAGTACAGAAGATAAGAAAATATTGTTAATACAAGCAATGACATTTGGAGGTTCCCAAACGGCCTTCTGAATCATCTAAGTATAGGTTAAATATTCCTCATCATGATTTTGGCAGTAAGACCTGTGACTCTGAGGATTCCTTGAGTTGCCAGTGACCAAAAACAAAACTAACACAAAAAAAACTGCCTAAAACAGGAAAGGGGGATGTGTTGGCTCACGGATCTCAAAATCTAGGAATATGGCTGTTTTCTGCCATGTTTGATCCAAGTGTTGTTGGCCCAGTTCTTCTACATTTCTGGCTCTCTTTCTCCAGACCCTTCCTCACTGGGCTTGCTTCGCTATGGCAGGAATACAGGGGCACCTAGCTTACATCTACCACTGGATTCAGAGCAAGAAAGACAAGTTCATTTCCCCAGAATTTCCAGCAAATGTCATCCTGATTCCCATTGGCTCTGAATGGATTACCTCACCACCCCCGAACCAATCATTATGGCTGGGAGATGGCAAGCTGCCTGTTACTTAAGCCAATTAGACACAGCTCTGGAACCAAGGATGGAGCCACCCAAATGAAACTGCAAGGTTTGAAATGGATGAGGGGTGCTTTCCTACAGGAAATGTGGAAAACTGCTACCAGAAGGAGAAGAAATTAATGATGGATTTCAAACATATGATGTCTACTAAATATATGCAGCTTTGTATTACAGATGTTTCAATATTAATTAAATACATGTGTAGTACATCGTTTTTTTAATTTAAAAAGATTCAGAATCCAGTGCCCCTGGCAGAATCCTGATAATTCTATCCTCACCCCTCACAATTAATGTGATGCAATCATTAACTGTTCAGTTGTTAGAGGCTGTTTAATTTCACCAATAAATTTTCTGCATTTCAAAAATAATATACCGTATTAGTGAAGATTCAAATTATACTATTTCTTGACACAAATCTATTTTTTATTTTAAATTTAAAAAGAATGGAATTACCAGTAAGAAACTTTATGCCTTAAACGTATCTACCTGCTCTTGGCACTCAGTTCCTTAGAACTGACAACACTGATTGGTTTTCTTGCCATACTTTTAAGGGAGAGTTGAGGTATGCGTGGAGAGAAAATGATGAAGAGGAAGTTAGACAAATCTCCCACCCCACCACCCTCAGCCAAAAGAGATCCTCTACCTCAAAGCTGGGAGAAAGGGTAGGGAACACGTCTGTAGAGATACTATTTAACTGCAGAATATAGCGCTTCCTCCGTCTCCTCTATCCAGTTTCTGTTGTTGTTGCCATGTCAAGGAAGAAGTCTGGCCTACCATCAAAGCTAGGGATTGGAGTGAGTAGTACACTAACATATGGGGGGGGGGGAATATGACTTATTTTCTATAGAGTTATTCAATTAATATTTAAAAATTAAATTTAACATATTATTTAACATTGACTGTTACTGGTATACAGCAGTGGTTCTCAAACTTTTGCATGCATTAGAATCACCCAGAGAACTTGCTGAAACCAGATTGCCCAGTGCAACCCCCAGAGTTACTGATTCAGCAGGTTTAAGGTGGGGCCTGAGAATTTGCTCTACTAACAAGTTTTCAGATGCCTCTGATGCTGGTGCTCAGGAGACCACATGTTGAGAGCCTCTGGTGTATAGCATGTGTTTTATTTTACTAGTGGCTGATCTCTGTTACAAAGTTCTAAAATGCCAATCTAGCTCATAGAATTCTAAGTCTGACCTTTTGGACTGTTAAGAAAAAGCTTTAATATAAAGTGAAGCTCATGTTGTTTGTTTGTTTTGGGGGGTTTGTTTGTTTTGTTTTGAAACAGAGTCTCCCACTGTCACCTGGGCTGGAGTGCAATGGCATGATCTCGGCTCACTGCAACCTCCACCTCCCAGCTTCAAACCATTCTCCTGCCTCAGCCTCCTGAGTAGCTGGGATTACAGGCGTCCACCACCACACCCAGCTAATTTTTTGTATTTTTAGTAGAGACAGGGTTTCACTATGTTGGCCAGGCTGGTCTCGAACACCCAACCTCATAAGCTGCCCTCTTTGGCCTCCTAAAGTTCTGGGATTACAGGCGTGAGCCACCACGCCTGGCCATGTTGTTTGTTTTTGAGACAACCAGCGAGAAGTGGGAAGTCTACACTTCCCCTCAGTCCTAGATGCTAAATCAGGTACCATGTTTCACATGATAATGCTTTTAAGGATCATAGCAGCAAGATTAACAGTATGGACAGAGATATTGCCTCCCAAAAGCCCAGAAAAGAAGTTAGGGGAAAAGGCATCTCTCTGCTCTTTAGGTTTCAATCAACAAAAGTTAAGATGACTGGTTTTGAACCTGAGGCCTTGCGAGCTCAGATTTACCATGTTACCAATGGGAAAGAAAACTGACTTGGTAAAAACGTTGATATTCCTCTTGCTTTGGGTCATGAAACCTCTAGGGCTATTTTGTATCCTGAAACTGCCTGGCTCATTACAGTGACCAATAGGTCTCTAAATACCATCAGTTAAAAAGAGACTGTTGGAAAAATTCATGATTCATTCGTGCAATGAATCCCACTTTTTGCTGGACTCATACTGCATGAAAAGTAATCCTTTCCCTGCACTGAGCATCACATTGTTTCTAATTCAGAAAGCCTTCAAAAAAATGGGGGTGGGGGGCAACACATTTTACCAGCCATGGGATGGGGAAAAGCAATAATGTTTTTGCACACACATATGATTTCTATAATCTTTAAAAAAAAAAAAAAAAAAAAAAAAAAAACTGAGTTTGACCTAGCTCTCTGATAGAAACAGCCTGATTGAGGATGACAGGCATGCAGAACCCACCTCTGTCCCCAGGCAGGGGAGAGCCTGGGCTTGATTTGTGGTCCTGGATAGGGGCCTGTGCTGCATGAGGTGATTTTCTTACACTCTTCCGCTGTGCTGACTGACCTCTCTCAAGCTGCTTTTCTGACATGCCAACCAACAGCATATGCTTTCAAACTGGGTGGTGATCTGGAATCCATATGAAAAGTAAGCATCCGAGGAAAAATTACCTCTTTAAAATGGAAGCCAGAAACTTGCACTTACAAAACGGAGCCAGAGTCCCAGAAGCCTGAAGTGTGTCTCTGTGAGACAACATGGCGGCCACTGGAGCCTCCACAGGGGCAGGTCGCACATGGGAACCTGACATACACAGGTCACAGGATCCAGTTCAGAAGGGCTGAGTACACTATGGAGTGCCCCTCAGCCTACTGAGCCCTGGGTGGTGACAGGCTATGGAAAGAAAGGATCCACACACTTGCGAGAAGCTGGGTCCAACTTGGGAAGGCCTGTGCCAGCTCCCCCTTCTGCTGTGCTGCATTGCAGCGGGAAAATGCTGGCCCTGTACACCTTTAGCCTCCGCAAGACCCTTGAAGTCCAGAAACACCCCAAAATCATGATAGGAATGCTGACAGCAGGTGACTTTTGTTCCAAATTTTAACTTTTAATTCACCACTGATAATTATGGGGAATGATATGTTTTGATATATGTTTGTAATGTGGAATGAGTAAAACAGGCTAATTAACAAATCTACCTCCTCACAATTTTTTTTTGTGGTGAGACCTTTAAATTTGAAATATAGTATGATTATTTGTGATAGTCACCACCTGTGTAATGAATCACCAAAGCTTAGTCCTCCTAACTGAAAATGTGTATCCTTTGACCAAGTCTCCCATTTCCCCCATCCCATCAGCCTCTAGTAACCACCTTTCTACTCTGCTTCTATGAGTTCAACTTTTTTTTAGATTCCAGATAGAAGTGAGATCAGGTGGTCTGTCTTCCTGTGCCTGGCTTATTTCCCTTAGCGTAGTGTCCTCCAGGTTCGTCCGTGTTGTTGCAGATGACAGACGTCTTTTCGAACTCCAGCACCCCCTTGAATTTCCCACCCTGCTTTCTGGTCCACCACCCTCTCTACCAATGTTTCTTTTCCCCCTGCCTGAAATGTTGTTTCCTCCCGATCTGCACACAACAGGCTTCTTCTCATCAGGCAAGTCACATGCTCCTCCAGAGAGGCCACCCTTACACACGCTGGGGTAACTCACCCTGTTTCATTTCCTTCATAGCACTATCCCCATCTGGAAATACTGAGTCCCAGAAAGGCAGGGACCTAATGTGTCTTGTTGACCACTGTACCCCAAGGACCGGCATATGGTAAGCATTTGGTAACTACTTGCTAAATGAGCGAATGCACCCTGAGGCGATTTTCAGCTGGACACTATTCCAGTTTCTCTTGAATCATCAGGCCTGCCTTCTCATAGGGCCATAATTACATGGAGCTAAGTAGTAACTTTCCTGTTTATGATGTCATTAATAAAGCTTTGTTTAATTTAGGATCAACCCAGCCAACTTCAGTCATTCTGGGGCTGGCCTTGCATTGTCTGCTGTCTTTACCTGTTTGTCTCATGCACCTCTACTCCACCCACACAACCCTAGTGCAGTGCCTGGCACTTACACAGTGTTTCAATAAGTGAGCACACTGGGCATTGACTATGTTTATGTTCACTAGCACTTTCTCTATGTGCAAATAAAAGAAGTAATGAGAGGTGAGGCTCAGACCAACAAATCTAGCAATGTCGTGCCAGCTCTGAAAAATGCTTTAGTTGAATTAAAAGATGAGCCTTACCTTGGACACCATTTTACCATCACCCAAAGATCAAAAGGGGATAGAGGTGCTAAGGGAGTTTGAGTGTTCATGCCCCTTCACAGATAATGTGCTTGAAGTGAGATCTCTCACAGCTTTCCCCATGCGCATTCTCAGCATGACATGCTCAGAATCTAGGGTGAAAATTCTGTTCAAGTGAGACAAAGTCATAATACCCATGATATCATGTGACGTAACCAACATAGTACAGGTTTAAAGCATTAAACAAACTCTTTCTGGAGTTTCCTGTGTCACTTCTCTTCCAGCCCACGAGTTCTAATCCAGGCAGTAGTTTGGAGGAGTCATAGTCCACCTCATTCACCCCTTTTCCCCTTCTATATCTGGAGAAGTGAGAAATTTTGCTTCCGACCCTGAATTCTACTCACCTTTGCCTCCAAGTTAAAATCCTTGGCACAGGCAGTGGCCCACCTGGCTCACCTAGATGGGGTTCTCGGTCATTGAGCACCCCCAGTTAGGGCCTGTCTGCCTCTTCTCAGCTCTGGCAGCATGCTCTGGTTCCCTTTTGTGCTTTCACTCTGTCTCTGAACCACATTTTCTCCATGTAATAAACCCCAGAATGAATCCTTATTCTTCCCTCCTGTGAGCCCTCCATCCTTCTCTCCACCCGCCTCCCCCAACCCTCCATCTAGCAGCAATATTCCACTCATCGTTAAAAGGAGACAGACTGTTTTTCAAACTATGTACATTAATAGAGCCTTGGTATCTCCCCAGACCTGACTAAACATCCAGACCCATGATTTCTATGGAGATGCTTTAATGATATGTATTTTTTGTTTTTCCTTAAGTAATTTGGAGGGAAAATGGCTAAAATAAAGATGAAGGACATCATGGATTTTAGTTATACACTTTGTTCCTCTATCCCCAGTCATGAAAGATCAAGGGTGGTCTTCACACATTAGCAATGCTGTGGTCCTGAGACAGACCCTCTGTCATAATTAGCTTCATCCTCCAGCCGACCTCTGCCACTCCCCATCTCCCAATCCCATTCACACCTCTCAGAACTAGAGCCAATAAGCTCGATTTCAGCCCAGAGAGTTTACCTCTCCGTGCATCTGGTTTCCTTTTGGGGTTGGTTAGGGAATTCACTGTTGGTTGAAAGAGTTTTGTTTTCATTCACAACTTTTCAGGAAACTCTTCAGAGAGTTAAACTCGACTAAGATTCTTCTCCAGACTCTCTTCTGATCATTTATTTTGGACAGGATAGAGGAAATACAATGTTGTGTTTAAGAAAACAAAACCCAGTTGCTGAATGGTGAGAGGAGGCCAGGAGGTTCTTCCGCCACCCCAAACAGCACTAAACAGACTTTACCAAGGAACGGGAGGGGTCCTTTTCCTGATGGTCCATGGCTACTGTAGAATTGCACTCCTAGGCATCATCTCCTTCTCTCTGCCAGTCCTGAGCAGCAAACAACCGTGGGAACACTTTCTGCCCAGCACCTCTTCCTTCAGCTCTAGCCCATTTCTCCCAGCAGTCTGATACTCCACTTGCTTCCCTGAGCATATTTTTCCCTCTTGTGATCTTGACTCTCTTGAAAGTAAAAGGCCCTTTCCTGTAAGGCTATCAGCACTGCTCGCTTCTCTCAGACACACAGATATACACACAGGCCACAGATTTCTGCTGTATGCACACAGCCATGCTGCCACACAGAGTCAAGATTTACTGCTCTGGAAATGTTGCCTCTTTGACAGATTTATTCTTTGAAAAGTGAGAGATTCCCCTCCTTGGATGGACCTGAATGGGGTTGATGGGGGAGAGAGAAAGGCCTACATTGCCAGGAAGACCACCAAGGCTCCAGGCATCTGGCAAAAGGTGGCAGGGAAGGTTAGGAAGGGGGCTAATAAAAAGGGGAGAAGCAAATATAAATCGCAGAGATGGAGAACTGGAATTGCCACTTGTCCTTGGAGAGAGCCAAGGCTTTAGAGCCACTGCAAAGATTCAGATGTTTCAGGGAATTTATAACAATATCTGGTCCATCTGCAGGTGGATTTTTAGCTCCTAGGTAGAAAAGCTCCTATTTCAAGAAAAAGAAGCTGCAGAGCAGTGAATCTCAAGGTGGGGACAATGGCTTAGTCAGTTACCTGGGGAGCTGTACAAACTATATACACCCAGATTCTAAGAGGCCTGTCAGAATCATCCAGGTCAGCTTGCACAGCTTTAAAAGCTCCCAGTGGTTTCAAAATCACTACTATAGACTATTCCTGGTATATATTTTAATTCTACGACACAGGCTGACATACACAGGTCCATGAAGGAAGACAGTTGGCTCTGACACATGCAATATTTGGTTGATATGCAGCTCCAGCTGCCTGAGCGAGAAAACCTTGAGGAGAGGGAGCCCAAAAATCTCCATAGATGTCTGGGAAAGAGTCAGGGCAATGTTTCAGCAGACCCTGAAGAGCTCTAAATCTTCTTGCTACTTATAACTGCAGCCTCTGAAGTTGTCAAAAAGCAAATGCAATCTGGAATAGCTTTGCTGAAGAGTTTGGTATATGACCCAGAGAGTAGCGCAGTTCTGCTACCCAGGCCCTGTCAGACCACCTGGAGATGGAAGCCTGTGGAGTTCTGAGGCCATCTTTGTAAGAGGGATGGTGATGAACTGGAACTCACCCAGAGAACACTGAGCACACTGCAGGTACTGGAGGGCTGTGACATGAGCAGAAGGAAAGGGGGTCATCAACAAGGAAAGTAGAAGGTGGAGAGGAGCAACACAACAGCCTTCCAAGCACTGAAGGGGCCAGGCTCACGCCTACAATCCCAGCACTTTGGGAGGCCAAGGTGAGCAGAGCACTTGAGGTCAGGAGTTCGAGACCAGCCTGGCCAGCATGGCAAAACCCTGTCTCTACTAAAAATACAAAAATTAGCCAGGCATGGTGGTGCACACTTGTAGTCCCAGCTACTCGAGAGGCTGAGACACAAAAATTGCTTGAACCTGGGAGGCAAAGTTTGCAGTAAGCTGAGGTTCTGCCACTGCACTCCAGCCTGGGCAACAGAGTAAGTGTTTGTCAAAAAAAAAAAAACTCTGAAAGGCTGTGCAGGAAAATTGGAGATTGTTCTGTTTAGCTACAAAAAGGAAAAAAGGGGAAAGAAAGGAAAAGCACTATGATAAGCATTTAACAAATGTCACCTGTCAGTCCTCACCACAACCCTATGAGGTAAATGCTACCATACCCATTTCTCAGACAGGAAAACTGAAGCTTAAAAAATTAAACCAGACATAGTGGGGCACACCTGTAGTCCCAGCTACTCCAGAGGCTAAGGTGGGAAGATTACTTGAGACTGGGAGTTCACATTTAGCCTGGGCAACACAGTGAGACCCTGCATCTAAAAGAATAACAATAATAATTTTTAAACATTTTAAGTTAAAGAATTTATCCAAGGCAGCCAATTTTCAAAGAATAACAATTCGATTCCAATCTGTATCTAGGTGACTCCGAGGCCTATTCTCTCAATTACTCCATTTAAAAAAGTAGCCTTGGGAATAAAATTTAGAGGAAAGATGGTGACTCCGCATAGGAAAGAACTGTAGTAGATGCATGTTGCTGCCTCACTCTAGCCCCTTTGCCTAGGTTTTCTCTGGCACTGCATCCATCTCACCAGCAACCGAGTTAAGAATGTTGGCTGATAAACTCTTTCAGCCCCATTCTTAGGAGAATACTCATCAAAAGACTACCTACCGGCTCACTCCCAACATCCCCACACTGCGGACCACAGCCAAGGACTAGCACACAGGTACAAAAGGCTGGGCCCCTTTCCTCGCAGAGGGGTCAACTCTGGTGCACTTTGTGCTCCAGAGCTCCCTGTGAGATCAGACTGCAGCTAGTGGCCAGTGGCAATCTCATATTACGTAGTAATTTCCTTGCCCTGTTCATTCTCCTGAACACACTCCCCTACTTGCAGAAGAGTCCCCATCTTGGGCTCTGCTTCTATGGAAACCCTAAGGTGCCTTAAACCCTCTTTAATTTTACAATTCAAGGTGTCTAAAGGGTAAGTTTACAATGAAGAATGAAAAGAAGGAATGGGAGATTGTGTTAGTCCATTCTTGTGTCACTATGAAGAAATATCTGAGGCTGAGTAACTTATTAAAGAAAAGAGGTTGAACTGGCACACAGTTCTGCAGGGTGTACAGGAAGCATGGTGCTGGCATCTGTTTGTGGTGAGCACCTCAGGAAACTTACAATCGTGGCAGAAGACAAAGGGGGAGCAAGTGGGTCCCACAGCCAGAGAGGCAGCAAGGTAGGAGGAGGTGCCATACACTTTTCAACAACCACATCTCTTTGAGAACTCACTGTGGTTCTCCAAGCTATTCATGAAGGATCTACCCTCATGAACCCAAAATACTGGGGATTACATTTCACATGAGACTTGGAGGGTACAAATCTCCAAACTATGGATGAGAAAGGGGTAACTCATGCTCCTGCACTGTCCTTGCCCTGCAAAGATGCAATCCTAAAGACTCCTGAGAGAAGCGTGACCAAATGAACCCCCACCCTGGGCCTCACACCCATGGCCTGAGACGACTTATAGTTACAGCACAACGTTATTTTCAGATAGGGTTTCTACTTAAATTTCAGAGAACGTTTCAACCTAGGGGAGAAAACGAAGAAAATTTTAAAGAAGAAATATAGTCAAGGACAACCATTCCTTGTGAATATAAATACCAAACAGAAATTGTCCCCTGTTCCCTTTCTTCCTCTTACTCATGTAGCAACAAAATTTGCTACTAAGCCAAACTTTACATATATGGTTGTATGCAGTCTGAATATGGAATGGGACTTGGGGCACACATGAAGATATGCCTCTCCAATCCCCCTTCAGTGAAGAACTTACTACCCCAGCTGCTGGAAGTGCTATTAGCAGAAAACCTTCTACTGTCAGTCATCAGGGACCGGCTCAGATGCAGACAGCTGCTTCACCCAAGGCCAAGTATCTATCCACGTGGCCCACATACAGTGACACAGGGATATAAAGGCTATCTCAGCCCAACTTGGGATTCAGGCCTGTTTGGAATGCCCTGTGGGCTAGAACTAGTAACTTGTTCCTAATAAATAAAATATTGCAAACATGATAGAATGTCATTCCCATGACTAATTTACAAAAGAGGTGACTGCCATCTTGCCTCCTCTCACCTTCTCTCTTACTGACACACTCACTTGCCCTTCTAACAGTTCACTGTGTTGTGTGATGCTCTATGGTGAGGCCCAGATGGCAAGAAACAGAGGGGAACCTCCAGCCAACAGCTTGTAAGGAGCTAAGTCTTCGAGCCAATGAACCTGAGGAAATGAAACCTGCCAATGACCATGTGAGTGAGCTTGGAACAGATCCTCCCCACTCTATGTGAGACCATAGCCCGCAGCTGACACCCTGATTGCAGCCTTGTGCAATCAAGTGCCTGAGACAGAAGGCCCAGCTAGGCTATGCTCAGATTCCTGACCCATAGAAATAGTGAAGTAAGTTTTACAGTAAGTGTTATTCAGCTGAGGGTCAGCTGTGGCTGCTGTTGGACCTATATGGGAGTATGACATCTTCTATTGTCTTCTAACCAAATATGCTCCCTCTCCCCTCCTTTGCATGGGTGTTGATGCCAAGAGCATTCTGTAACAAACATCCTGAAAGCCAAACTCCATCTGTGTTTCCTGGAGACCCCAACCTGTGACAGGGTTCATCCAATAAACATCTCATGGAATAACTGCAGCCTCCAAACACAATTTCCATTTAATAATAGCATCCCTCAGAGAATGAAACTCAATTCAATTTGACAAGTACAGCAATTTATCAAGTATGGCAGTGAACAAGCAGACAGATGTTGTGGGAAGACTGTCATTAAACATAATAAGATATGCGCACAAGCCTTCCGCTTCATGAGGGAAGATGACCAAGAGTTAGCAACTCCTCTTTCCATTCCCCTTACCTTTCCCCTCATATGGCACAGGACTCAGAAAAGGCAACCATCTTTCTCTTTTGTCTCAGATGCTCTTTCTACCATGGTGCAGACCTGTGAAGCTTACATTCTCCCAGGGTCACCCTCCCAGAAGGAGGCTGGAACTTCTACCCTTGACTTGGAGTATACCAGTCAGACTCTTGGTTTACAGTCAATCTGTGGAAACGCTCCAGAAAATTAAACAACACCCTAGGGATAAAGAATCAGTCAATCAACAAGCACCCAAATAGAAATACTGGACCCTGGTGTCAGGGCAAAGTTGAGCACGGCCATCCCCAGAAGGGACACAAAACAGAGAATATTGAAGAATGTCCCAACCAAAATACCAGGACATAATCCCTTACCATGAGCCAAATAAAAGTTATTACCATTTGAGGAACTGTGTTTTATTCACTATTTTCTTCATTGTACTTAACATTACATGAATTATAGTATTCATTTTATGTCCATTATATGTATCCCCTTAGAACATAAGTTTCTTGAGGGCAAGGATTTGTTTGTCCACTGCGACATATCCAGTGCCTGGAACAATCCTACCTAGTAGGAGTTCACTGAGTATTGGTTGAATGAAAGAATTAGTGAATGAATGAGTGAATTTATTTCATGTCAGTCTTCAGATCCACAGATTCTGCTACACTTTACTAGTGCAGAAGCTCTAGAGGAGCAGGGAGAAGGGTGCCCCAAGTAACAGGTGTTCAGTCCAAAAGAGGGCAGGGGATGTTTTAATACTCAGCAGTTTTTTCATTTATTACTGAAAACAAATATATGCGATAGTACCAATTATGCTGTCCATTTTGCAGATGAGAAAACTGATGAACAGAGAAGTCAAGAAGCTTCCCTAAAGTCACACAGCCAGAAAGTTGCTGAGTAGGAATTTGAACTCAGATCTCTCTGACACCATCGTGTCATCTCTTTTCACTTACTCTACAGATACTGCATTTACAGAGACACACCAGTAGTATAATCTATTTGTTTCAACAAATGTTCACTGAGCAGTAAGGGTGCATCAGGACTACAGCCTCTTCAAGAGCAGGGACCAAGTCTGCCTTTACTCACTGTTGATCCCCACACATGGAACCATGCCTGGCGTAAAGTCAGTGTTCAATAAATATTTGCTGAATGAAAAAAAAAACAACCGTGCTAGGTGCTCAGACTACGTAAAACAGCCATAGTTCCTGTCCACAGTGTTTAGATTATAGTGGGATCAAAGCCACATGGAACATACCAGAAAGGATGATCATAATTATAAGAAAAATTTATTGAGCATTTGCCACATATAAAGTGCTCTTCTAAGCATTTTCCATGGGTTAATTTATTTAACATTCCCAACAAGCCTTTGAAGTAGGTACTACTATTATCCTTATTTGAAAAATGAATGCACAGAGGCCCAGAAAGGCTAACTTGCCAAAGATCACAAAGCTAGTGAGTGGTAGAACCCAAGCAGTTGAGCCTGTGTTCCAATGAGTGGTCACTGTGTTGCCTCTCTGTGATAATTATAATCATAACAGTAAACATGAGTACCTGAATGCTGAGAATCCCTAATGTCATTTGACAGCATAAACCAGGAAAGGAGTTAAATGAGCCTGTTTGAAATATAGCACCACCACAGGCACCCTAACTCCAGGCTTCGCATATCCCCAGTGAAAGTTTCTGAAAGTTTCCACAAACGCTCGTCAGCCCAGGCACAACCATGAATCAGGAGCCAAGGTCATTTCTCTGTACTGATCTGATCCATCTGCCCCACTGCCTGTCTTCTGAGATCTTCCCACCCAAGGATATGGCAACTGGACCACATAGCTCCTTGATCCCACCCACAGTTTTACAAACAGGCCATGTCTTTCTAGAGCCACTGTTCTTATGAAGACTAGGAAGTATTGGTGTTTTGATGGTACCAGACAGGGGCTGTCTTAACCCCAAGAAGCAGAGGTAACCACTCAGGGCAGAAAGTTTCTGGAGACTCCCCTTCCTCCAGCAGCATCTGCCTGGAGTACCTTACATGAAAGACATATGCTCAGTTTGTAGGCATAGAGATTTGGTTTCAAATTGATGAAACTCATTCTTAAAAGGCTGGAGAGAGAACTCTTAAGCTGGTTTTCTGTAGAAGTCAGGATATGGTCATAAACTTCTTTGAACATCTCCAAGGTTTAGGTATGGAGGGAGCCGTTCAAGGAAATGAGCTTTGAGAAGTTGTCTATCCTGTGCTCCTGGCCCTCCAGTGGTACGGCTCCCACATAACTCCATAGCAATACAAAACTGCTGGTGTATGTAAAAACTTCTAGAAAATGAGGGGGAAGAACAACACACCACTAGATTTGGGTCGCACAATTCCACCCAACAACCAGCAACCACATCCATCCAGAAGACTATCACACCACCCATGACCTACCTGAGGTGCCACCCATAGGACAGACATTTGGCCGTGAACTGATGGAAGGAGTAGAATACAAGGACCTTTTGTCATTTTCCAGGTGGAAATAAGAATTATCTAGCAGCACTTTGTGAGATTTAGTTCGCTTATTCTCCCCATCACCCTGTGAAACAACTTTAATTCTGACCAGTAGAATTGTGGATTAAAACTAACACCTCCAAAAAGACAGCAAGGAGCCATCCCTGCATACAGAGCACAGATGCAATGTGGCCAGCATATGATATCGCTGCATTGGTGATTCACTCAGTATATAAGATAACAACCTGCTTTTCACAGCTTCTTTTCTTCTATAATCTCCAAAATCAAATCAAATCCAAATGTGATGTGTTGAAGAGAGAGATCTTTAATGAACATGAAGAAAAAATAGAAAAAATTCCGTCTCTCTTTAAACTGCATTAAAGAGAAGTACGTGATTACAATAACGTATAACTGAAAGTTAATTCTGGGGAGGGGAGGCACCTTCAATAAGGTGTGTAAGTTTGAGAGTCTATGTGACAGGGAAGATTCAATAAGAAGGGGGCTTCTGGCTAGAAAAATTCTTTCAAATAACCACAACGGTAAAAAGCACTAAAGCCTCTTTCCCTTCCAAGGCATGGCTTACAGATGGCTTTGTCCTAGACTGTGTGAAAGCCAGGGCTTAACATTTGTCCAAAGAAATGAGTAACATCTTCCTTACCTTTTTTTTCTGAGGGGCCTAGAATTCATACAGGTTCAGCATTTGCCAACACCCAAGTCTCCTGACTCCCAATCCTGTTCTCTGTTCTCAGCTCCATGTGGTCACTCAGAAAAGTGGAGTGGACTTCATGAGTCTTTCCCCACCCTGCGGAGAATATGCCCACTTGGCCAAAGAGAGGCAACCATGGAGAGGTGCCCTTGCACATTCCCCTGTGCTACGCACACAATACACACATGCACATGCATGCGTGCACACCCACACACACACACACACACACACACACACACACACACTGTTGTAGTCAGAGACATGGAGATAAGGAGATAGTTCACTAAGGGGGTCTCCCAGTCCTGGTCCTAAGGTTTTCTGATCTTTCACCTTAAAAATCGTAGGAATAGTGGGTGCTTTAGCAATGCACGTAGCAGAAGTATTATTTTAGATAGACATGGATAGAAAGCCACCTCAGTGCATGTTTTTCCCACCTCTACACTCTTGTACCCCTTATTCTCTTCAGACTCCATCCAGAGAGAGACAAGCAGCTCCAGAACATCTAAGAATATTCTTAGATTTTGTAAAGGTGCATTTTAACGGATGTAATTATGAAATCATGTTTCATGTCTAGTTTTCCTTAAGTGTTCCAATTCATAACAATATTTTTCCCACTTTTATTTAAGTATAATTGACAATAAAATTGTATGTATTTAAGGTTAAAAAAAAATCACAACCCCAGCAGATGGAACCACAATTACACACACACCAACACACACTCCCTCCCCATCCTCTTACTCATCAGCCTGTCTGGCAAAGTCCCCTGCTGAGGTCAGAAGTGGCTCTCTCAATGGTTCAGCTTGACCAGGCTCCACACCTAGATCACAGACGACTGAGATGCAGAAAGTAAGTGCCACCCACTGCCACCCATCAACACTTAGAACAACCCTTCATGGTGAAGGGACAGCCTGGGCCATAGAGGCTCAGAACAGAACTTAGGGTCAGATGGAGGTGAATTCATACCTCGGTTCTGTCATTCTTCAGGCTACCAGCACAGCTCCAGTGAGTACCATTCACACTTCCCTGCGAGCACTATTCACACTTTTACCTCCAGGCATAAGATTCACAGAGAATACAATATGAATGATCACCCCCTCCCCCAATGGAGTTGTGACATTATATGGCCCTATACACTAGCTATTAGCAGTGAATTAGTATTACTTGAAAAAGAGCTTGTCCATCCTAGTCCTCAATTCTATTTGTAAAGTGACCATTTTAATGTCTACATCTCCAACTTATTCTAGGGATCAAATTAGATAATATATGAAAAGTGCCCAGCACAGAGCTGACACACTGAAAGCATCAATAACTAGTAACAATGATCATTTTTCAAGTCACCTAATCTATGATCATGCCCACACAATAACCATCGAGGTACTCACTCTAAAAGCTTCACAGATGTCTATGACTCAGAGATTCTCTCAACCTTACCTATGAGCCTTACTTTATTTCCCAGCCAACTCCAAATCCAGGTAGCCTCTTACTCTATAAGCGCACATGGAAAGGAGTGAATTTAGGGAGAATGACGCCACTATGAGACACTATGAGAAGTTTCTATTAGAATGATAAGGAGCAAAGAGTTCCCCACACTGCACCACCCATAACCTGCCCCCATGGACATAGTGTTATACCAGCTCATTCTTAGAATAAGGAACCATCAGATCCTCACCCATACTCTCCAGGCAGGGGATTTGTATTTATAATTAACAGTGATTAACAGTTGAATACAAAGGAAAATAATCCCTTACATTTTTATCATCGTGCATGTCGAGTGTGCTACATAATTGATTGTACAGTGGCCTTGCTCAACTGGGGTTCCCAGGAGAAAGTCAGCCCTAATGCCCTAAGGCAAACACCTTCATACATACACACATGCATATACATAATACATAATGAATTAACCCTCTTCTGTGCATGGTACTATCTATGTGCCACCCTTAAGAGAATTGAGAAAATCATCATTTATATCATTTTCTAGGCTTCATGATTCAGATGAGGGACTCAGGAGGTAGAAGGCAGACATCATTACTCTCCATTTACAGAGGAGAAAACTGAGTTAAGAAAGGTGACTCTTCCATGGTGACAAGACAAATAAGTGGCACAGGTAGCACTCAGTCTACAGACTCCAACTCAAGTACTCCCTTCTCACCAAGGGGCGGTCTGAGAAGCACCTAAACTTAGCACCTGTGTCTCTAATCACACAAGCAGGATCTCATCAACTCAGAGACTTTCAAAGAGGAAGGAATTTAAAGTTCATCTACTGCAAGACTCTCCTTTTACAGATGAGAAAACTCATTTTAATAGATACCATTATACTGCCCACTTCCCCTAATGAGGTTATTTCCACATTCCACTTAATAGTCCATATTAATATAACATTGCCAATGTAGACACAATGGATTCTGCTAAATAAAAAAGGTGAAGTGGTAACACATGGATTCACAAATCCTGTCTCTTCAGTATCATATTTACGTTCAGTACCCCAGTTGGCCACAAACTAGCAATGTGACCTAAAGAAAGTCACTTCAACCTTTCTGGGCTGAAGTTTTCTCATTTGTGTAATGAGAAGATTGGATTAGAGAATTTATCTTCCATTAAGGTCCCTTCCAACTCCAAAACCCTTATCTGTGAAAGTACTTTCCAAGGTCATCTACTCCAGCCACCACCTCCCTTCTTAGAGATAGCATCCCTCTAAACTATTATTTGCTAAAACCAGTTTTAGTCCCAAATCATCCTGCGTGTCCATCATACTGCGTGTCCATCATCCTGTGTGTCCACCACACTGCCTTTGGTGAAGGCATTTATTTAAATTCTGATTAAAGCTCAAGCAAAGTTAGCTCCAGACAGACAAACCCTTCAGACATGAAAAAGATGAGATTTTCCCATTCTGCAGACCCAGTCCTGAAATACCCCAGAAGCTTTGAGCGAGAAGGAGTGATATCTGCACTCACATACCTACACTCACTGAGCAGAACACTCTTCCTTAGACACCTAATATTTGCTATTTGTTTTATCCCACTGAACCAATGGCTGGAGTTGCCCCAAAAGCTGTGGCAGTGGAATCCCTACAAAAGAATGCCTCAGTGTCTTGAGATGAAGTTTGGATTTCAGAGAAAGAAGCACTAAACACTAAGGAGATCAATCTAAAGTATTTATTAGTGGAACTTACAGAGGGCTACAGCAATCCTGGCAATGAACAGTAAGAGAAAAGTGGTGTTCTATTTAGATATGTCTGCAGCAGGGGGTCAGGGTATGGAGTTTACATGAGCGTTTAAGGAATTTGGCTCAGGTTCGGGGTCAGAGTCAGGTTTTTTTCTAGTAAACCTAGATACCTTTATCAGTGCCTGGGAATATTCAAAGCCTTGATTTGGGTTCAAGCCTGCTGGGAAAATCCTGCAGCTGGCTGAGTCACAGAGCAATCAAGACATTCCATGATTTTTGGTCAAGACACAAAAAGAAAGCAGGGTCAACTGGGGACTCTATGCTGTTCTAACCTGAGGCAGCCACCTGCTTCTAAGCCTCTCTATCTTCCAAAAAGAAAGTTGGGTGCAAGGCATTCCCAGCAACTCAGTCTTACAGGGCCAAGTCTTCCCAATGATTGAAATTCCCCTAAAAGAGAAAGAATGTCCCAAGAAGTCATCAAAAACAAGCACAGGAAGGCAAGGTATGGAGTCAAACAGATACAGGAAGCTCTAAGAAGATGACTATAGCAAGTAGCAAGCGGAACAAAACACAATGAATATTTAAGAACACAATTATGTCACAATTGAGGTTTCTGTTATAATTTTTATTTGAGGAAATAAAAATACAAAATTTTTTACAATTCTTTAACTATATAAACCATTTTGTTATAAGTGACTCTAAACAGAAAAAAGAAATAAAACAGAATAAAAGATGAAGTGCCTTTATAGGCAATCTCCTGCCTACCTCATTCCCTCGAGACACCCCCACGTATTCCCACACATACACCCAAGCACACATGCACACACAGGCATCCTCAGTCACAAGACCGTTCTCATGAATTTAGGGTTTAATCATTCCATTCATTTCACAACTCAGGTTTTCTATACATGTTTATATATCTACATCAAGTCTATTTAGGGGAGCTTGAAATGCAAGGATAATATGTAATAACTAATCACAATCTCTTAATTCTTAATGATTTGTGATGTCTCATGAGGATTTTTGTGCTTGCGTTGCCTTTTGCTTATTCCTAGCGGTTTTCATTATACAAATATGTTTGAATATATATCTTATCTATCTGCACTTATATGCCTACTTTTTCTATTAATAAGGTATTTTCAATCAGAGGCCCACTCACAAATGCCTAGGTACCACGGAAATTTGTTCCTGCTCTACTCCTCTTAGCACCTCTTGGGATCTCTGACTGCTACTCCAGTCCAAATAGGCAAGACTCCACAGTGCCTACTTATATTCATGGCTTGTCCAGCAGAAAAAGATTATATTAATATTATGTAGGGTTTGTATCTGGTTTTAATTGAATATTAAATGTATACACTCTTGTCAGCCTTTCAATGTTTCCTTAAGATAGAGGATGTAGTCCCATTATAAAGATAGGGCCGCTGAGACAGTGAAAGTTTAATGTCATTGTTATGAGTAGATAAGGGTTGAGAGGCACCAGGTACAAAATGTTAAAAATAAATAAATGAAAATACAGTCTGTTTTTGGCCTTAGTCACCAGATGGCCTCCTTTCAAAATCAAACAATCACACAAACAGGTAAAACCCGGTCCCCAGAAGACTCTGCAAGAACTGCTTCCAAGTCTCTGAGAACTGCTTCCGAGTCTCGTCTCTGAGAACTGCTTTCACTTCGGGTTTTTAGTGGGGGGCCACATGGGACCAAGAATGTGCCTAACACTGTGGAGAGGAATGGGAAATAAAGTTCCAGAAATGGGGTACTTGACTTTAAAGTCATATGAGGTGAGTACCAGACAGCTGGGAGTTAGCAGCAGATTGCAGCCATAAATCTGAGAGGTGGGGCTTGATTTTCACAATGCTCCATGTAGACAAGTCTTTCCAGCTGTCCCATCAGTAACCTGTGGGAATGAGGAGGAGCCAGGAGTGCTCCAGAGGGTCACCCTCAGACTTCAATGGAAGCAGTTCCACCTTTACCAGAGGTTTCAGAGAAGTTTTGTTTGAAAAACGTTTAAAGTATGTGCCAACTTGATCCACTGGCAGTGACTGACTGAAGCACTGTGTTGAAATACTGAGGTCATTTCCAGGCTCTACAAGAAAATTCTGGGATCAATTACCAATGTCTGCCATTGGTACTGAAGGGGAAATAGCATGATGCCATTTATGTGCAAATCCTGTATTAGAAGTAAATATCAAAATAAAAATTTTATATTACTATTTGATGCCAGGTGGTTGGTTTCCTTATGACGTTCCTCTTCAAACTTTCATTCACATGCTCCCTAAAAGATTTTTGAAAATCTTTGTATCCCTTCACTTTTTCAGTTGACATCTAAAATTCTTTGTAAGTTCCAAGAGTCACAAAGGTGTAAATTGTGCAGTATTATAAATACCCATATTCTAAAATAACTATTACTCCTTAAGTGTAGATAATAAATTTAGATATCATTTGATACCCACCATTATCCATTTTTAATATGAGCAATTTTTTTTCCAGTTACTTGCATATTTATTTAATCAACATTTACTGAGTAGATTTATTTTCTTGGTGCTAGCAGCATAAGATATGCAGAATGCATCCTGTATATATATATCAATTTCAAAAACAGACAAAACTATACTATTTTATTTAGGGATGACTGTGTAGGTGGTAAAATTATACATGAAAGCAAGAAAATGTCTATCATAAAATTCAAGGTGATGATTACATCCAGGAAAGGTGAGGGAAACATCACCTTCATCATCATCAGGAGAGGACACACACCCAGGGGAGGTGCAGGATAGTGCAGGCTTGGGCCAGGTAGCCCATCCTTCTACACATTTTTAGACTGCCTGAGTCTCTTTCACACAGAAAAAAGTGACTGCATAGATATGAACTGAAAACATGCAGGGTGTGCCAGAATAAGGGAATTTCTGCACTTGAAGGATGCAAATGATGTGCATTCTTTTTTAAAAAATGATTTTATATTTGCTTATTGACTAAAGATTTTTTGGTTCTTTTATGTCTTCTTAGATTTCCCTTATGTCATCCAAAATGTTATTTTAAGTTCTAGGATACATGTGTAGAATGTGTAGGTTTGTTACATAGGTATACATATGCCATGGTGGTTTGCTGCACCTATTGACCCATCCTCCAAGTTCCCTCCCCTCACCTTTACCCCCCAGTAGGCCCTGATGTGTCCCCTCCCTGTATCCATGTGTTCTCATTGTTAACTCCTACTTATGAGTTACAATATGTGGTGTTTGGTTTTCTGTTCCTCTGTTAGTTTGCTGAGGATGATGGCTTCCAGCTTCATCCATGTCCCTGCAAGGGACATAATCTCATTCCTTTTTATGGCTGAATAGTATTCTGTGGTGTATATGTACCACAATTTCCTTATCCAGTCTATCATTGAGGGCATTTGGGTTGGTTCCATGACTTTGCTATTGTAAATAGTGCTGCAACAAAAATACATGTGCATGTATCCTTATATTTATATTCCTTTCGGTATATACCCAGTAATGGAACTGCTGGGTAAAATGGTATTTCTGGTTCTAGAGCCTTGAGGGATCACCATACTGTCTTCCACAATGGTTGAACTAATTTACATTCCCACCAACACTGTTTAAATGTGTTCCCATTTCTCCACAGCCTCACCAGTTTCTTGACTTTTTAGTAATCACCGTTCCGAGTAGCATGAGATGGTATCTCATTGTGGTTTTGATTTGCATTTCTCTAACGCTCGGTGATGTGTAGCTTCTTTTTCATGTTTGTTGGCTGTGTGATATGGTTTGGCTCTGTGTCCCCACTCAAGTCTCATATTGAACTGCACTCCCATAGTTCCCACATGTTTTGGGAGGGTCCCAATAGGAGAGAATTTGAATCACGAGGGCAGTATTCCCCATACTGTTCTCATGGTAGTGAATAAGTCTCATGAGATCTGATGGTCTTATCAGGGGTTTTCACTTTTGCATCTTCATTTTTCTCTTGCTGCCACCATATAAGAAGTGCCTTTCACCTCCCGTCATGATTCTGAGGCCTCCTCAGCCACGTGGAATTGTAAGTCCAATTAAACCTCTTTTTCCTCCCAGTCTTGGGTATGTCTTTATCAGCAATGTGAAAATGAACTAATACAGTAAATTGGTACCAGTAGAGTGGGGCATTGCTGAAAAGATACCCAAAAATGTGGAAGCAGCTTTGGAACTAGGCAACAGGCAGAGGTTGGAACAATTTGGAGGGCTCAGAAGAAGACAGGAAAATATGGGAAAGCTTGGAACTTCCTAGAGTCTTCTTGAATGGCTTTAACAAAAATACTTACAATGATATGGACAATGAAATCCACACTGAGGTGGTCTCAGATGGAGATGAGGAACTTAGGAGCTGGAGCAAAGATAACTCTTGTTATGTTTTAGCAAAGAGACTGGTGGCATTTTGCCCCTGCTCTAGAGATTTGTGGAACTTTGAACCTGAGAGAGATGGTTTAGGGTATCTGGCAGAATAAATTTCTAAACAGCAAAGCATTCAAGAGTTGATTTGGGTGCTGTTAAAATCATTCAGTTTTAAAATGGAAATGCAGCATACAAGTTTGGAAAATTTGCAACCTGACAATTTGATAGAAAAGAAAATCCCATTTTCTGATGAGAAATTCAAGCCAGTTGCATATATTTGCATAAGTAACAGGGAAGTGGTTGTAAATGCCCAAGACATGGGGAAAACATCTCCAGGGCATGTCAGAGACCTTAGCAGCAGCCTCTCCTAACACAGAGCTGGAAGTCTAGGAGGAACAAATGGTTTTGTGGGTAGGGCCCAGGGTCCCCATGCTGTGTGCAGCCTGTGGACTTTGTGCCCTGTGTCCCAACCTCTCTAACTATGGCTGAAAGGGGCCAATGTAGAGCTCAGGCTGTGACTTCAGAGGGTGCAAGCCCTAAGCCTTGGCAGCTTCCACACAGTGTTGAGCCTGCAAGTACACAGAGTCAAGAATTGGGGTTTGGGAACCTCCACCTAGTTTTCAGAAGATATATGGAAGGAAACACCTGGATGTCCAGGCAGACGTTTGCTGCAGGGGTGGGGCTCTCATGGAGAACCTCTGCTACAGCAGTGCAGGAAATGTGGGTTTGGGATCCCCACACAGATTCCCTACTGGAGCACTGCCTAGTGGAGCTGTGAGAAGAGATCCACCATCCTCCAGACCCCAGAATGGTAGGTCCACCTACAGCTTGCACTGTGCACCTGGAAAAGCTGCAGACACTTAGCACCAGCCTGTGAAAGCAGCCAGAAGGGAGGCTGTACCCTGCAAAACCACAGGGGTGGAGCTGCCCAAGACCATGGGAACCCACCTCTTGCATCAGCGTGACCTGGATGTAAGACCTGGAGTCAAAGAAGATCATTTTGGAGCTTTAAAATTTGACTGCCCTGCTGGATTTCAGACTTATATTGGCTCTGTAACCTCTTTGTTTTGGCCAACTTCTCCCATTTGAAATGGCTGTATTTACCCAATACCTGTACTCCCATTGTACCTAGAAAGTAACTAGCTTGCTTTTACTTTTACAGGCTCATAGGCAGAAGGGACTTGCCTCGTCTCAAATAAGACTTTGGACTGTGGACTTTTGGGTTGATGCTGAAATGAGTTAAGTCTTTGGGGGACTGTTGGGAAGGCAAGATTGGTTTTAAAATGTGAATAAATGAGATTTGGAGAGGGCTGGGTTTAGAATGATATGGTTTGGCTCTGTGTCCCAACCCAAATCTTATCTTGAATTGTACTCCCATAATTTCCATGTGTTGTGGGAGGGGTCCGGTGAAAGATAATTTGAATCATGAAGGTGGTTTCCCCATACTGTTCTCATGGTAGTGAATAAGTCTCATGAGACCTGATGGTCTTATCAGGGGTTTCTGCTTTTGTATATTCCTTATTTTCTCTTACTGTCACCATATAAAAAGTACCTTTTGCCTCCGGCCATGATTCTGAGGCCTCCCCAGCCATGTGGAAATGTAAGTCCAATTAAACTTTTCTGAAGACTTTGAGGCAAGATGGCCAAATAGGTACAGCTCTGGATTGTAGTTCCCAGAGAGAGCCACACAGAGGGTGAGTGATCTCCACATTTTCAAACAAGGTACCAGGTGGATCTCAATAGGACTGGTTGCACAGTGGGTGCTCATCCAAGAAGGATGAGCCAAGGCAGGGTAGGGCGCTGCCTTACCTGGGAAGTCCAACCCTGGAGGACCCCTCTCCCTACCCAAGGGAGGACATCGGGGGCTTTTCCAGCCACTCCAGCTATCCGGTTCAGATACTGCACTTCTCCCACAGTTTTTACCGCCCACAGACCAGGAGATTCCCAGGCTGAAAAGGGCCACGAGTTTCTAGCACAGCTCTTTCAGCCAGCATCACGAGTTTCCACACAAAGCTGGGCGGCCATTTCAACTGGCACCTGGAACACCTGGGAGACAGAGCTGCCCATTCAACTGAAAAAGAGGAGGCTGAAAGCAGGGAGCCAGGTGATCTGGCTCGGTGGGTCCCACCCCAAAAAGACCAGCAATCTGAAGTGCTCTGGCTTCAGAGTTTCACAGCAAGCATAGGAATTTGAGCTTGACCTGAGACAGTCGAGCTCTGTGGGAAGAAGGGCATCTGCCACTACCAAGGCAGTCTGCCACTACCAAGGCAGTTCTAACTGTACCTCAGTAAATAAAACTGCAAGGAAATTTACACAGCACCTGGGCAGAGCCCCACAGCAGCTCAGCAATGCTTCTGCTGGCAGACTATGACTAGACTCCCTCCTTGCTGGGCAGGACATCTCTTAAAAAAGATAGCAGCACATCAGGGACTTATAATTAAAGCCCCACCTGCCCAGGACAGAGCACCTGGGAAAAGAGGTGTTTATAACTTCTGCAGCAGCAGATGTAAACGTACCTGCCCAGCAGCTCTGAGTGGAACAACAGAGCTCCCAGCACAGCAGTTGAGCTCTGATAAGGGACAGACTGTCTCCTCAAGTGGCTCCCTGACCCCCATATATCCAAAGAGGC
Organism: Alouatta palliata; assembly: GCA_004027835.1. NCBI lineage: Eukaryota > Metazoa > Chordata > Mammalia > Primates > Atelidae > Alouatta > Alouatta palliata. The sequence continues at coordinate 110,715 of PVKV010005318.1, forward strand.
ACCTCATAAAGGACAGCTCTGGCTGATATCTGGCAGGTACCCTTCTGTGACAAAGATAACAGAAGAAGAAACTGGTAGCAACCCTCACTGTTCTGCAGCCCCTGAAGGTGATTCCCAGACAAGCAGGGTCTGGAGTGGACTTCCAACAGTCTTATAGCACAGGGGCCTATTAGAAGGAAAACCAAAAAACAGAAAGAAATAGCCTCAACATCAACAAAAAGGACATCCACTCAGAGACCCCATCCAAAAGTCACCAAGTCACCAACTTCAAAGACCAAAAGTAGATAAATCCATGAAGATGGGAAGAAACCAGCGCAAAAAGAATGAAAACACCAAAAACCAGAACGCCTCTCCTCCTGCAAGGGATTACAACTCCTCACCAGCAAGGGAACAAAGCTGGATGGAGAACGAGTCCAATGAATTGACAGAATCAGGCTTCAGAAGGTGGGTAATAAACCTCTCTGAGCTGAAGGAACATGTTCTAACCCAATGCAAAGAAACTAAGAACCTTGAAAAAAGGTTAGACGAAATGCTAGCTAGAATAACCAGCTTTGAGAAGAATATAAATGACTTAATGGACCAGAAAAACACAGCACAAGAACTTGACAGAGCATACACAAGTTTCAACAGCCAAATTGACCAAGCAGAAGAAAGGATATCAGAGACTGAAGATCAACTCAATGAAATAAAATGAGAAGGCAAGATTAGAGAAAAAAAGAGTGACAAGAAATGAACAAAGCCTCCAAAAAATATGGGATTATGTGAAAAGACCTAATCTATGTTTGATAAGTGTACCTAAATGTAACAGGGAGAGCGAAACAAAGCTGGAAAACACTCTCCAGGATATTATCCAGGAGAACTTCCCCAGCCTTGCAAGGCAAGCCAACATTCAAATCCAGGAAATACAGAGAACACCACAAAGATATTCCTCAAGAAGAGCAACCCCAAGGCACATAATCATCAGATTCACTAGAGTTGAAATAAAGGAAAAAATGCTAAGGGCAGCCAGAGAGAAAGGTCGAGTTACCCATAAATGGAAGCCCATCAAACTCACTGCGGATCTCTTGGCAGAAACCCTACAAGCCAGAAAAGAGTGGGGGCCAATATTCAACATCATTAAAGAAAAGAACGTTCAACCTAGAATTTCATATCCATGCAACCTAAGCTTCATAAGTGAAGGAGAAATAAAATTCTTTACAGACAAGCACTTGCTGAGAGATTTCCTCACCACCAGGTCTGCCTTACAAGAGGTCGTGAAAGAAGCACTAAACATGGAAAGGAACAAACAGTACCAGCCACTCCAAAACTGTACCAAATGGTAAAGACCATCAACACAATGAAGAAACTGCATCAACTAACAGGCAAAACCACCAGCTAACATCAAAATGGCAGGTCAAATTCACATATAACAATATTAACCTTAAATGTAAATGGGATAAATGACCCTAACAAAAGACACAGACTGGCAAATTGGATAGAGTCAAGACCCATCAGTGTGCTGTATTCAGGAAACCCATTTCATGTGTAAGGACACACATAGACTCGAAATAAAAGGATGGAGGAAGATTTACCAAGCAAATGGAGGGGGAAAAAAGCAGGAGTTGCAATCCTAGTCTCTGATAAAAAGGACTTTAAACCAACAAAGATAAAAAGAGACAAAGTAGGGCATTATATAATGGTAAAGGGATCAATGCAACAAGAAGAGCTAATGATCCTAAATATGTATGCCCCCAATACAGGAGCACACAGATGCATAAAGCAAGTTCTTAATGACCTACAAAGGCACTTAGACTCCCACACAATAATAGTGGGAGACTTCAACATTCCACTGTCAATATTAGATCAACAAGACAGAAAATTAACAATGATATCCAGGACTTGAACTCAGATCTGGACCAAGCGGACCTAACAGACATCTACAGAACTCTCCACCCCAAACACACAGAACATACATTCTTCTCAGTACCACATCACACTCACTCTAAAATAGACCACATAATTAGAAGTAAATCACTCTTCAGCAAATGTAAAAGAACAGAAATCATAACAAACAGTCTCTCAGACCACAGTGCAATCAAATTAGAACTCAGGATAAAGAAACTAACTCAGAACCGCATGGCTTCATGGAAACTGAACAACTTGCTCCTGAATGATGACTGGATAAACAATGAAATGAAGGCAGAAATAAAGATGTTCTTCAAAACCAACAAGAATAAAGATACAATGTACCAGAATCTCTGGGACATATTTAAAGCAGTGTCTAGAGGAAAATTTATAGCAATAAATGCCCACATGAGAAGAGAGGAAAGATCTAAAATTGACACCCTATCATCAAAATTGAAAGAGCTGGAGGAGCAAGATCTAAAAAACTCAAAAGCTAGCAGAAGACAAGAAATAACTAAGATCAGAACAGAACTGAAGGAGATAAAGACACAAAAACCCTTCAAAAAAAAAAATCACTAAATCCAGGAGTTGCCTTTTTGAAAAGATCAAAATAGATTGCTAGCCAGATTAATAAAAAAGAAAAGAATCAAATCAATGCAATAAAAAATGATAAAGGGGACATCACCAGATTCCACAGAAATACAAACTACCATCAGAGATTACTACAACCAACCCTATGTACATAAACCAGCAAATCTGGAAGAAATGGATAAATTCCTGGACACTTGCACCCTCCCAAGACAAAACCAGGAAGAAGTTGAAACCCTGAATAGACCAATAACAAGAGCTGAAGTTGAGGAGTCAATTAATAGCCTAGCAACCAAAAAAAGTCCAGGTCCAGACGGGTTCATAGTCGAATTCTACCAGACATATAAAGAGGAGCTGATACCACTCCTTCTGAAACTATTCCACAGAATACAAAAAGAGGGAATTCTTTCCAAATCATTTTATAAGACCAACATCATCCTGATACCAAAACCCAGCAGAGACTCAACAAAAAAAGAAAACTTAAGGCCAATATCCATAATGAACATCGATACAAAAATCTTCAAGAAAATACTGGCAAACTGATTGCACAGCACATCAAAAACTTATCCATCACGATTAAGTAGGCTTCCTCTCGAGGATGCAAGGCTGCTTCAACATACGCAAGTCTATAAACGTAATCCACCACATAAACAGAACCAAAGACAAAAACCACGATTATCTCAATAGATGCAGAGAAGCCCTTCAACAAAATTCAACAGCCTTTATGCTAAATATTCTCAATAAACTAGGTATCAATGGAATATATCTCAAAATAATAAAAGCTATCTACAGCAAACCCACAGCCAATATCATACTGAATGGGCAAAAACTACAGGCATTCCCTTTGAAAACTGGCACTAAACAAGGATGCCCTCTCTCACCACTCCTATGCAATATAGTGTTGGAAGTTCTATATTGGAAAGGAATATAGAACCCTTTCCAATATAGAACAGGAAACCCATCTCATGTGTAAGGACACACATAGGCTCAAAATAAAGGGATGGAGGAAGATTTACCAAGCAAATGGAGAAGGAAAAAAGCAGGAGTTGCAATCCTAGTCTCTGATAAAAAGGACTTTATACCAACAAAGATGAAAAGAGACAAAGAAGGGTATTACATAATGGTAAAAGGATCAATGCTACAAGAAGAGCTAACGATCCTATATATATATATGCCCCCAATACAGGAGCACACAGATGCATAAAGCAAGTTCTTAATGACCTACAAAGGCACTTAGACTCCCACACAATAGTGGGACACTTTAACACTCCACTGTCAACAAGAGATCACGAGACAGAAAATTAACAAGCCAGAGCAATCAGGCAAGAAAAAGAAATAAAGGGTATTCAATTAAGAAATGAGGAAGTCAAATTGTCTGTATGTGCAGATGACATGATTATGTACTTAGAAGACCCCATTGTGTCAGCCCAAAATCTCCTTAAACTGATAAGCAACTTCAGCAAAGTCTCAGGATACAAAAATCAACATGCAGAAATCACAAGCATTCCTATACAACAATAACAGACTAACAGAGAGCCAAATCAAGAATGAATTCCTATTCACAATTGCTACAAGGAGAATAAAATACCTAGGAATACAACTAACAAAGGATGTAAAGAAACTCTTCAAGGATAACTATAAATCACTGCTCAAGGAAGTAAGAGAGGACACAAACAGATGGAAAAACATTCCATGTTCATGGTTATGAAGAATTAATATCTTGAAAATGGACATACTGCCCAAAGTAATTTACAGATTCAATGCTATCCCTATCAAGCTACCAATGACCTTCTTCACAGAACTGGAAAAAACCACCTTAAACTTCATATGGAACCAAAAAAAAGCCCGCATAGCCAAGACAATCCTAAGCAAAAAGAACAAAGCTGGAGGCATCACACTACCTGACTTCAAAATATACTACAAGGCTATAGTAATGAAAACAGCATGGTTACTGGTACCAAAACAGAGATATAGACCAATGGAGCAGAACAGAGGCCTAGGATGCAATGCCACACCTCTACAACCATCTGATCTTTGACAAATCTGACAAAAACAAGCAATGAGGAAAGTCCCTGTTTAATAAATGATGTTGGGAAAACTGGCTAGTCATGCGCAGAAAGCAGAAACTGGACCCCTTCCTGGCACCTTAAACTAAAGTTAACTCCAGATAGATTAAACATTTAAACATAAGACCTAATGCCACAAAAACTCTAGAAGAAAACCTAGGCAAAACCATTCAGGACACAGGCATAGGCAGTGACTTCATAACTAAAACACCAAAAGCATTGGCAACAGAAGTCAAAATAGACAAATGAGACCTAATTAAACTCTAGAGCTTCTGCACAGCAAAAGAAACAATCATTAGAGTGAGTCAGCAACCAACGGAATGGGAAAAATTTTTTTGCAAGCTACCCATCTGACAAAGGGCTAATATCCAGAATCTACAAAGAACTAAAGCAGATTTACAAGAAAAAAAAATCATTCAAAAATGGGCAAAGGATATGAACAGACACTTGTCAAAAGAAGACATTTATGCAGCCAACAAACATATGAAAAAATGCTCGTCATCACTGGTCATTAGAGAAATGGAAATCAAAACTACATTGAGATATCATCTCACTCCAGTTAGAATGGCGATCATTAAAAAATCTGGAGACAACAGATGCTGGAGAGGATGTGGAGAAAAAGGAACACTTTTACACTGTTGGTGGGAGTGTAATTTAGTTCAACCATTGTGGAAGACAGTGTGGCGATTCCTCAAGGTTCTAGAAATAGAAATTCCATTTGACCCAGCAGTCCCATTACTGGGCATATACCCAAAAGATTGTAAATCGTTCTATTATAAAGACACATGCACACACATAGTCATTGTGACACTGTTTACAATAGCAAAGACCTGGAACCAACCCAAATGCCCATCGATGATAGACTAAACAAGGAAATGTGGCACACATACACCATGGAATACTACGCAGCCATAAAAAACGATGAGTTCATGTCCTTGTAGGGACATGGATGGATCTGGAAACCATCATTCTCAGCAAACCGACACAAGAACAGAAAATCAAACACCACATATTCTCACTCATAGGTAGGTGTTGAGCAATGAAAACATATGGACACAGGGAGGGGAGCATCACACAGTGTACCCTGAGACTGCTGAAGTTATCATCTTAAGGAGTTTTGGGGCTGAAATGATGGAGTTTTCTAAATATACAATCATGTCCTGTACAAACAGAGGCAATTTGACTTCCTCTCTTCCTATTTCAAAGCCCTTTCTTTCTTTCACTTACAAATTCCATGTAATTGTGTGGTTGTTTTTTTTTTATATATATACTTTTTATTGCATTTTAGGTTTGGGGGTACATGTGAAGAACATGCAAGATTGTTACATAGGTACACACATGGCAGTGTGATTTGCTGCCTTCCTCCCCATCACCTATATCTGGTATTTCTCCCCATGCTATCCCTCCCCAACTCCCCACCCCCTGCTGTCCCTCCCCTTTTTCCCCCCAA
>PVKV010005319.1:0-7500 GCA_004027835.1 Alouatta palliata
AAAAAAAAAAAAAAAAAAAAAAAACTGGAGCTAAATTCAGATTTATCAGCACTGTGATGGGTAGACTGAGTTAAGCTTACCTACTGCTTAACAAAAGCACAAGACACCAAATGACACTTGCTTTAATTCACTACAGTCCTCCTTTGTAGCAAGCCCATCCTCTGTTTTCCTGTGGGCAATCTAGATTTTTTTGCCATTTCATTTTTGAAAAGGAAATATCCTCTCAACAAGGTCATATCCCAATGCCATACAACACTGAACTAAGTCTTACGTTGTTTTTTAATTCCTCATAATTTAGCCTTAAGATTTTTAGCCCTGCTGAAGGCTTCAGCATACTGAACTTTAACCATCACTGAGATGATAACTTAAATCTTACCCAAAGACTCTGGTCATAATTGGTCTTCAGCAGGTTAAAAGGAGGAGCCTGACAAGCAGAAACAACTTAATTTATTTTGAAATAAACGGTCTGAAGAGATCAGTCAGGAAAACTTCCTTAACATCATTAAAATTGCCTCACAAGTTAGATGCACAGTGAGAAATTGACCATTTCATATTAAACACTAAAGACAGACAAATAAGAGGACAGGCAAATACACTGAAGCGTATTGTGTGAAAGGTTTCAGATCAGTATTAACATGGTTAAGTTCTAGTTATTGGCAAATATAGCAAACCTGTTATGAAAATTCTATGTGAAGTTTGGCAAGTCTATTCCCAAGGGTAAAAAGAAACATTCCCCCTAAGCATCTCTCTCTCTCTCTCTCAATTAAATTTGATCATTTAAATGACATAACAATGTGCAAATAAATTCTAATTTCTGATAGGGGAAATTAGTATCTCTCTGTCTTTCTCTGAGAAATCATTTGTTCTTTCTAGATTAAAGGGCAAGCTTAAATCCATCTCATATAAATTTTGTCTTTATAAAAGAAAAGAGGGTATTCACTCATATGTATGAGAAATCTGCACTATATGCTTATCTTAATGCATATTCTTATCTGCAGAGTCAAAAATAGAACTGTCATTTAAAATATTATTTTTAGTAAAAGAGTATTACTTTCAAAACTCCTTGATTGAGAACAATTCAATGGTCTCACAGCAGGAGCTGCCAGTTCCCCTGCAGGAAATCTATTTCACAGCATAGATTTGAGCATACTAATCTGTTCACAGCCACATGAGAGAAACCAGGGACTTTATCAGAATTTCTAAAGCAAGTTTTTCTAATAATGAAATCTAAAGAATTCAAAGATAAGAAACCCCAGGGTTAGACAAGTTGCCAAATGTAAATCTGGTGGAACCCATAAGCATTACTTAGTTGTCAACATGTATAATTGGATCGATTTCTGCCTTCTTTTTTAAAAAAAATAAGATCTGATAATACTGATTCTGTCATAAATACAATTTGCTATGCAGGGCCCTACATTATAACATCAAACATTTTGCTAAATGTGAAACCTTTACCTCAAGTAAAGATAGAGTAACCAGCAGTCTTGTCAATCCAGAAACTTAGAAGACAATTAACTAAAATTATACCTCACTTTCCATCTAATCTCTAACGTGCTCTACAAATCCTGCTTCAAAATGTCTCAGCTTCTTCTCTTGTCTAACCTCGCAAACACTTCTCTAGTCTAAGCCTTTATCATATCTTTTTTATCATGTCTTGTTTGGACCACTATCACTTCTTAGACTGGCACTCAAAAATGAAATGCCCCCAAATGTCAGGTAGTTTGTGTAAATCAGTTTGGCCAGGTCTGCAGAGTAGACAACATCTCCAGCAGGCAGCCTCTACTCAATTCCATGGGATTATTTCCTTCAAATCTAATTCTTTTCCAAGAGAAACTAGAAATCCCCGAAATCCTAATCTAATAGAATTTTTTACAGAATTGGCAAAGTGGTGTTTCTACTAGACTAGGATTTGAGAAACAATTCTTTGAAGATAGGGTCATCATATACCTTTGGGCATCACATACCCTTGCTACATGTATTATTCCACCCCCTAAGCTGTAATATCTAACAAAGTGACATAGAGGTCTCTCATCAAATCTCTGGCCTATGATTGGTCATTCACTGTCATGTTATTGAATAGACTTTTGAGCAGTTAATTTCAAAAACATTTTGTTACCTTGTATGTATTTTTGTCTTTGGCTCACAGAGCTCTAATTTTTCCACGTTTCCTAATTATTTTTAATTATTTTTTTCTCTACACTGAGTTTTTCAAAATACTTTGGGAGATGGTTGTGTATGTGTGTGTGTGTGTCAGAGAGAGAGAATTGGATTATAAATGAATTGGATATTCTTGTAATACAAGGTCACAAAGTTAAATCGCAATTTTGTGGGGCACCTGTGCACATTGGCAACAGCGTAAGGATTTCTCCCTACCTCAGGTATGCCATGTATAGTGAATTGAATCTGATGAGTTGCCTGACTGAAAATGGACTTCAAAAGTTTTATTCCAGATGCATCTTGAAAATCTCCCATTAAAACGCCTATTTATCTTTGGAAGAGACATTTAATGTTGTGAAATTCTGTTGACTATTTCCTGGTCTTAGTGTTTTGAAGCCAAACTTAGTCTTTGAATGTATATGTGGTTCCCACTGAACTTTGGAACATGTGGTAACATTTTTTGACACTCAAAGTGACATTTTTTTTGCTGTGTTTTAGAGACATGAAAAAATTAGCCTTTACTTAATGCAACTGAGGAACATATAATAAATGTGTGTGTGCATATGAATTGTGTGGTTAGAAAGTTTGGAGGGAAATGGAATTAAATACAACAAACTAGGAATTTTAAAGTGCAAATTAGAAAAGGCTGGAAAAGATGATAATTTTTAGTCTCTGCTTTTAGAGAAAAAAATATGTTAACCCAGAATAGTTAAGCAAACAAAAAAATATGTGGTTGGTTATTTTTCAATTTTTATTTAAATTTTCAACAAAAATTATAATAATATCTAACATTAATTAAGTTCTGAATATATGCCAGGTCTTATGCTAAGCATTTTCATATGGATTATCTCACTTATCTTCACAACAGCCCCATATGTTCGAATTAAGTTGTAGTATTTTAATGTTTTTTAAATCATATGCAGAACATTTCCTTCGGGAGTACAATTTGAAATAGTTTTATAAAAATGCAAAATGATGAAGAAATTCAAAGAATGAAATTTGTAGCTTTTATGGACTGTAGATATCAAGAGATTCCTAAACAAGACCCTGAAAAATTAATCACTTAGAAAATATGTTATTGTCTCTCACATATATTTTCCCATATCAGTGGAATATACTCTTAGAGCAATATTTGAATTTCTAAAATGATTGATTTTTCTTTAAACAATATTTTAGTAATCTTTATTCACAATAGAGTAGATATTGACTGATTTGTCCTTGTCTTTTCTATTTCTTCCTTCCTTCCTCCCTTTTTCTTTCTTTCTTTCTTTCTTTTTCTTTCTTTCTTTCTCTTTCTCTCTCTCTCTCCCTTCCTTCCTTCGTTTCCTTCTTTCTTTCTTTTCTGAGATGGAGTCTCTTTCTGTAGCCCAGGCAGAGTTCACTGGAGTGATCTCAGCTCACTGCAACCTCTGCCTCCTGGATTCAAGCGATTCTCCAGCCTCAGCCTCCTGAGTAGCTGGGATTACAGGCACCTGCCACCATGCCTAGCTACTTTTTGTATTTTTTAGTAGAGATGGGGTTTTGCCATGTTGGCCAGGCTGGTCTCAAACTCCTTACCTCAGGTGATCCACCCACCTTGGCCTCCCAAAGTGCTGGGATTACTGGTGCAAGCCACTGTGCCCAGCCTTGTCCTTACTTTTCTATTAAAAATAGAGTACCATTCATGCATTGTTGCATAGATTCTCTCAGTTAAGAGTTAATTGAGCATTTACCATATGCTAGAAGTACAATGGTGAGTCTTATTTCTGATCCCAGGTACCCAGATTGACTGGCATTTTGATAGACAAATTTTTTTGATTAAATTGGATCTCTGCTGATTTTGTTCAGATAATGTCAAATGATTGGTTCTAAATTTATAGTCCTTTGTGCACATTTATTTGAATGAGATTCAAGTATCCAAATGTGGAGAACAATCACTTGCCTATTTCATAGCTAAGAGCAATGGAAACATAGAAACCCTTAGATGATGGAAAGATAATAGATATTCTTTGGTCATTGCTTCATCAGCAGCATTCTGCCTTGCAGCTAGCTGTGCCAGTCATACTTTTCATTTTAGATGCAGTTTTGAAAGAGGTTTCCATTCTCTGACTGTCATTTTCTTTCGCAATGGTTTATTGTGTTCTGTAGAATCTAGGTTACTTTTTATAACATCAAATCTCTGGGGAATTGGGCAGAACAAAATGCTCCCTGACATAAAAGTGCCAGCTTAGCTGGCTTTACGGAATTCATGCTAGATGAGTTGAGAACTTTTCATGCGAATTCATTGAACAATTGAAGTATATAGTACCTGCCAGGTGCAGTTGAAAGGCTTACCTAAGTATAACCCCCACCATAAGGAGTGTCACAAGTTGTGTGATATAGTCAGATTTCAGAGAAAGAAATAGCCATTCCCAAATCCTAGTGAATAAAAGAGTAAAAATAAAATACCAACATTAGCAACCAGCAATGTCTTAATTACACTGCTATCTAAGAGGCTCCTAGGCATCTTATTAAATGAGGCAGTCAGCTAGAGAAGCTCCAAAGCACAATGAATTTAAACATACTTTGGAGATAAACAAGTAAAGGAAAGAATCATGGCTCTGCTGCCTGCTAGTTGATTGAGGCAGATACCTTAACCTCTCCATGTTTCTAATTCTTCATCTGTAAAACTGCAATAATAATTATATTTTTCTAATAGGATTATTTAATGTGTATTAAAAAATTGAATGCTCCCAACACAAAAAATTGATAAGTGTTTCAGAAGTTACATATGAACATTAATCTAATCGCTATACATTATGTGTACTGAAACATCACTATGTATCCCATAAATATGTGCAATTACGTGTTGATATAAAAAATAACAATACTACATTGAAATGTGTATTACAAAATCAAGGCAAACAGGCATGGTATAATTAACCACAAATTAAAATGCTTTGTAAACATGACAAGTTTTGCTTTATTCAAGATAGAGGAAACTTAATATAGACTAAAGATATAAGTTCCTCCTATAAGCCATTTTTGAAAGACATTGATTGATATTGACACCTTGTTTTCTTTTCTGCATAAGTGGAATATATGTTGGAGCCCCACAAATCTAGGATGATAAACCTGGGCTAAAGAATCATAAGTCTATGATGAAGGCCTTGGTCTGTACTTCCTACTAACTGTGTTCAAAAAAACAGTTTCTCTTTAGCTGTCACTTGAGCCTTTCTTAGAACCAGTAAGTTATCTTAACATGACCAACCCGTTCTTCATTTGAAAAAGCATACATTTGTGATCATGACTAAGGACAGCAGGAAAATTCATGGACATGAGATTTGGTGGGGGAAGTATTTTATAATAAAACCCAGAAAGATTTTCTTGATTAATGTATTTTTAAAAATACTTATGGAATGGCTCTTCTGGACAAGACTCTTTATTGTATAGTTGAAGAGTCTTTTAAATAATATAAAAGTTATTCAGTAACTTAAAATGAATTTGTAAGAAACCTGGCTTATGGTATGCAATAATTATACTGACTAGAATGGTACTTCTTTAGATTAAGTGCCTAGTTATCAGTCAGCCGGAAGGATCTAATGTAAATATTTGAGGCAAAGAAGTATCCAAAGTTATTTTTCATTTCTCACCATAAGGTATGCTGAGGGTGTACACCTATGTATACAGCAGGAAGTACAACCAAATATGAAATGGGTAGTTGGAGTACAGACATTTTAAGATCCCTTAAAAATCCAACATTTTATATTTAAGTGATCGTCCTACATGTGAATGTTTTGGAATGTTACCATTTTGGAATTCAGTATCAAGAATTCAGTATTCATTCATTCTGCCTTTATCAAGAACCTTTACATGCTAGGCACAGTTCCAGGGAATGGAGACAATACTGTGAACAAAACGGAAAAAACCCAAAACTATATCTTAAACTCTTCGTAGCTGTCACACAGTCTAGACAGTTTAAAACAGGAGCCTTGAGGAAAACCTTTCAAAAACTAAAAGATGAAATGACTATCAAGTAATACAATTATTGTTATAGAAATATATATATAATCTATATAGATTTATATATGTGTCTGTATGATCATAATCATATTTTTGAGTATTTCCCATTCAGCATATATACATTAAAATTGATATAGTATGGAATATGGAATAAATACTATAGCTTGCAGCTGTTACCCCTGGATTACACATTTACATAGTGAATGTTTAATGGATTATATTTTGAAAGTACGTGCTTTTTATCACTTGAGCACCCTGAATAAAGTGTGAAACAGGAAAATGAATCTTACTAAGATATATTATATTTTCCCCCTGTAACTTGTTAAAAATATAAACAAAACACTGAATATTTAAAATCTACTTCTTTTAGAATCTTCTTTAAAATTACAACTACAGTGGTTCTGGCCTCTCTGGTTATTGAGAAAATACAAGCTATTCATGTTTCCAAGAAACTAACTGTTCCTAATGTTCTATTCAGCCTTATTTGGAAGTATAGTTCGTGTTTCTTTTTCTTTTAATTTATTAAAGTTTCGGGGTACATGTGCAGAACGTGCAGGTTTGTTACATAGGTATACACGTGACATGGTGGTTTACTGCATCCATCACCCTGTCATGTACATTAGGTATTTGTCCTAATGCTATCCCTCCCCTAGCCCCCCACCCACCGACAGGCCCCAGTGTGTGATGTTTCCTCTCTGTGTTCATGTGTTCTCATTCTTCAACACCCGCTTATGAGTGAGAACATTTCTGCAGCTAAAGAAAAAGGATTACTTTCTAACTCTAATGTTACTTTTCATTTGTTTTTTGAAACAGGGCATTGCCCTGTGGCACAGGCTGGAGTGCAGCAGCCCCATCATAGCTCACTGAAGCCTAGAACTCCTGGGCTCCAGCCATCCTCCTACCTCAGCCTCCTTAGTAGCTGCGACTACAGGCATGGGCCACCATGCTCGGCTAATTTTTAAACTTTTTATAAAGGCAGGGTCTTGCTGTGTTGTCCAGGATGGACTTGAATTCCTGGCTTCAAGTGTTCCCTCAGCTTCAGCCTTCCAAATCTGGTGCTTCATATCCTGCAGAAACAGGAAGATGTAGCTTAAAAAGAGAACAAGTAAAACAACAAGCCATGAACCTGAGTTTAAATCCCACCTCTGTTCTCTACCAGTGCTATGTCTACAGGCAAAAAAAACTCAAATTATCTTGCCTTTTTTCCTTATTTCTTCTCATTTTTTTCCTCTGGGTCAAATCACAGACATCATGCAATTATATCCGTAAATATTTCATATGTAACACCAAAAGACAAGGGTTATTTCTAAAGCATGAATAAATGCCATTGTTACACTTAACGACTCAAAATAATTCCTTTCC
>PVKV010005319.1:12500-16545 GCA_004027835.1 Alouatta palliata
TGCTAAATTTCTAGCATAAATTACAAAGACAGAAGACAGATTCAAATCACATAGGGCTTTGTAGATAATGTTGCTACTTAAAAAATACATTAAATTATTCTGGTGGCTCATTTATTACAATATATCTTAAAACACATTGTCTAGTTAACCTAAGTGACTATTTCCTTAAATTTGGATGCATTTGCATATCTGAAAAAGACAAAACATCAGTCTAACATTGCCTTCACGTGATCCTATTCTCATTGGCTGTAAATTCTGTTTTTAAATTTAAATTACCTCATCCTTGCTCTTTTTATTTCCTAAAACCACATATCCACCAGTGTGCTCTCTAATGTTGGAGAAACTTGAGGTTGACAGCAGAATAGGGAATGAGAACTAAAGTTGGTATGTCAACAAATTAATAACTAAAGTCAATTCTTGGGTAAGATATTTTTCTGATATAAGTGAAAACTGTTTACGTGAAAGATAAACTGAGAAGACCTATTCTTCTGTAGGTTAGATACTAAATAAACCTTCAAACACTCTTATGCACATTGCAAAATGGCAAAGCTTCCATCTAAATAAAGAACCATCAGAATATCTTTCTATCTGTGTCTATATGTTTGACATGGTTTGAGTCAGATCCTTTTTTGTTTTTTCCTCAGTTACTAATCTGATAGATTTTTAACTATATACCTACTGAAGATGTTTTTGGTTTACTTTGAGCACATAGCAGATAAAGAGACCAATTTTTTCTATTGTATAAATATTAATTAGTAGAGCTTATTTACTCAAAACCAATTATGAAGTATTTACTGTGTGCACACAGATGGTTTATATATGCAATACCTGTGACATTTGATATGTATATACAATGTGCATACATATATGTATGTATGTGTATATGTGTTATATATGTGTATGGATATATGTGACAGTTGTTATGACATTACTGTATATTATACGTATATAACATTGCTATATATTGTTATATGTATATATTATATCATATATAACATATGTATAACATATATGATATATACATGTAACAAATATATCATGTTATATGTTACATATAATATAATATATCATGTTATGTTATATTGTATATATATCATATATGTTATATATGATATATAACATACATATGTAACATGATATATTTCTTATATATACTGTATATATTATATCATATATGATATATATTTTATATGTTTTCTATACATAACATGTTTTCTATATATATATATATTTTGTATTGTAATTTAGGTTCTGGGGTACATATGCAGATCATGCAGGATTGGTGCATAGGTACATGTATGGCAATGTGGTTTGCTGCCTCCATCCCCCCATCACCTACATCTGGCATTTCTCCCCATGTTATCCCTCCCCAGCTCCCTACCCCCCTGCTGTCCCTCCCTTGGTGCCCCCTAAAAGACCCCAGTGTGTGATGCTCCCCTCCCTGTGTCCATGTGTTCTCATTGTTCAACACCCACCTATGAATGAGAACATGTGGTGTTTGATTTTTCTATTCTTGTGTCAGTTTGCTGAGAATTATGGTTTCCAGATTCATCCACGTCCATACAAAGGACATAAACTCATCCTTTTTTATGGCTGCATAATATGCCATGGTGTATATGTGCCACATTTTCCTTGTCCAATCTATCGTGTTTTTTATGGCTGCATAATATTCCATGGTGTTTATGTGCCACATTTTCCTTGTCCAGTCTATCGTCGATGGGCATTTGGGTTGGTTCCAGTTCTTTGCTATTGTAAACAGTGCCGCAATGAACATATGTGTGCATGTGTCTTTGTAATAGAACAATTTATAATCCTTTGGGTATATACACAGTAATGGGATTGCTGAGTTAAAAGGAATTTCTATTTCTAGGTCCTTAAGGAAGCGCCACACTGTCTTCCACAATGGCTGAACTAGTTTACACTCCCACCAACAGTGTAAAAGTGTTCCTATTTCTCCACATCCTTTCCAGCATCTGTTGTCTCCAGATTTTTTAATGATCTTCCTTCTAACTGGTGTGAGGTGGTATCTCAATGTGGTTTTGATTTGCATTTCTCTAATTTTTTCATGTTAGTTGGCCTCATATGTGTCTTATTTTGAAAAGTATCTGTTCATATCCTTTGCCCACGTTTAGATGGGTTTTTTGTTTTTTCTTGTAAATCTGTTTTAGTTCTTTGTAGATTCTGGATATCAGCCCTTTGTCAGATGGGTAGATTGCAAAAATTGTTTCCCATTCTGTTGGTTGCCAGTTCACTGTAATGATTGTTTCTTTTGCTGTACAGAAGCTCATCGGTTGAATTAGGTCCCGTTTGTCTATTTTGGCTTTTGTTGGCAATGCTTTTGGTGTTTTAGTCATGAAGCCCTTGCCTATGCCTATGTCCTGAATGGTTTTGCCTAGGTTTTCTTCTAGGGTTTTTATGGTATTAGGTCTAATGTTTAAGTCTTTAATCCATCTGGAGTTAATTTTAGTGTAAGGTGTCAGGAAGGGGTCCAGTTTCTGCCTTCTGCACACTGCTAGCCAGTTTTCCCAACACCGTTTATTAATCAGGGAATCCTTTCCCTATTGCTTGCTTTTGTCAGGTTTGTCAAAGATTAGATAGTTGTAGATGAGTAGCGTTGCCTCCAGGGCCTCTGTTCTGTTCCATTGGTCTGTATGTCTGTTTTGGTATCAGTACCATGCTGTTTTGATTACTGTAGCCTTGTAGTGTAGTTTGAAATCAGGTAGCATGACACCTCCAGCTTTGTTCTTTTTGCTCAGAATTTTATTGGCTATGCAGGCTCTCTTTTGGTTCCAAATGAAGTTTAAGGTGTTTTTTTCCAGTTCTGTGAAAAAGGTCATTTGTAGCTTGATGGGGATAGCGTTGAACCTATAAATTACTTTGGGCAGTATGGTCATTTTCACGATATTGCCTCTTCCTAACCATAAGCATGGAATGTTTCTCCATCTGTTATGTCTTCTCGTATTTCCTTGAGCACTGGTTCATAATTCTCCTTGAAGAGGTCCTTTACATCCTTTCTTAGTTGTATTCCTAGGTATTTTATTCTCTTTGTAGCAATTGTGAATGGGAGTTGGCTCATGTTTTGGCTCTCTGTTAGTCTGTTATTGGTGTATAGAGATGCTTGTGAGTTCCGCACGTTGATTTTGTATCCTGAGACTGCTGAAGTTGCTTATCAGTTTAAGGAGATTTTGGGCTGAGTTGATAGGGTCGTCAAAATATACTATCATGTCATCTGCAAATAGCAACAATTTGACTTCTTTTCCTAACTGAGTGCTCTTTATTTATTTTTATTTATTTTTTATTTTTTTATTTTTTTGCCTAATTGCTCTGGCTAGAACTTCGAGTAGTATGTTGAATAGGAGTGATGACAGAGGACGTCCTTGTCTAGTGCCGGATTTCAAAGGGAATGCTTCCAGTTTTTGCCCATTCAGTATGGTATTGGCTGTAGGTTTATCGTAAATAGCTTTTATTGATTTCAGATATGTTCCTTTGATATCTCGTGTATTGAGAGTTTTTAGCATAAAGGACTGTTGAATTTTGTCAAAGGTGTTCTCTGCATCTATTGAGATAAACATGTGGTTTTTGTCTTTGGTTCTGTTTATGCAGTGAATCACGTTATAGACTTGCATATATTGAAACAGCCTTCCATCTCTGGAATGAAGCCTACTTGATAGTGGATAAGCAATCGGTTTGACAGTATTTTATTGAAGATTTTTGCATCTATGTTCATCATGGATATTGGCCTGAAGTTTCCTTTTCTTGTTGAGTCTCTGTCGGGTTTTGGTATCAGGATAATGTTGGTCTCATAAAATGATTTGGGAAGGATTTCTTCTTTTTGTGTTGTTTGAAATAGTTTCAGAAGGAATGGTACCAGCTCCTCTTCATACGTCTAGTAGAATTTGGCTGTGAATCCGTCTGGACCTGGGCTTTTTTTAGTTGGTAGGCTATTAATTGCTGCCTCAACTTCAGCCATTGTTATTGGTCTATTCAAGGTTTTGACTTCTTCCTGGTTTAGGCTTGGGAGGATGCAAGTATCCAGGAATTTATG
>PVKV010005319.1:16645-33841 GCA_004027835.1 Alouatta palliata
CTTTTTTTTTTTTTTTTTTTTGCTCTCCATTTGCTTAATAAATCTTCCTCCATCCCTTTATTTTTAGCCTATGTGTGCCCTTGCACATGAGATAGGTTTCCTGAATACAGCACACTGATGGGTCTTGACTTTTTATCCAATTTGCCAGTCTGTGTCTTTTGATTGGGGCATTTAGCCCATTTACATTTAAGGTTAATATTGTTATGTGTGAATTTGATCCTTTCATTTTGATGCTATCTGGATGTTTTGCCCGTTGGTTGACACATTTTTTTAATTGTGTCAATGGTCTTTACTATTTGGTATGTTTTTGGAGTGGCTGATACCAGTTGTTTCTTTTCTTGTTTAGTGCTTCTTTCAGGAGCTCTTGTAAGGCAGGCCTGGTGGTGACGAAATCTCCCAGCAATTGCTTATCCATAAAGGATTTTCTTTCTCCTTCGCTTATGAAGCTTAGTTTGGCTGTATACGAAATTCTAGGTTGAAAGTTCTTTTCTTTAAAAATGTTGAATACTGGCCCCTGTGAAGACATCCATGGTGAGTCTGATGGGCTCCCCTTTGTGGGTAACCTGACCTTCCTCTCTGGCTGCCCTTAGCATTTTTTTCTTCATTTCAACCCTGGTGAATCTGATGATTATGTGCCTTGGGTTGCTCTTCTTGAGGAATATCTGTGTTCTCTGTATTTCCGGGACTTGAATGTTGGCCTGCCTTGCTAGGTTGGGGAAGTTCTCTTGGTTAATATCCTGAAGAGTGTGTTTCGGCTTGGATTCATTTTCTCCATCACATTCAGGTACACCTATCAAACTTAGATTAAGTCTTTTCCCATAATCCCATATTTCTTGGATGCTTTCTTCATTTCTTTTCACTCTTTTTTCTCTATTCTTGCCTACTCAGTTTATTTCATTGAAATGATCTTCAGTCTCTGATATCCTTTCTTATGCTTGATCGATTTGGCTATTGAAACTTGCATATGCTTTGCGAAGTTCTTGTGTTGTATTTTTCAGTTCCATCAAGTCATTTATATTCTTCTCTAAGCAGTTTATTCTCATTAGCATTTCATCAAACCTTTTTTCAAGGTCTTTAGTTTCTTTGCATTGGGTTAGTACATATTCTTTCAGCTCTGAGAAGTTTGTTATTACCCACCTTCTGAAGCCTCTTTCTGTCAATTCATCAGATTCATTCTCCATCCATCTTTGATCCCTAGCTGGTGAGGAGTTGTGATCCCTTGGAGAAGAAGAGTCCTGGTTTTTGGTGTTTTTATCCTTTTTGTGCTGGTTTCTTCCCATCTTAGTGCCTTTATCTACCTGTGGCCTTGTAGTTGGTAACTTTTGGACGGGGTCTCTGAGTGGACATCCTTTTTGTTGATGATGAAGTTATTTCTTTCTATTTCTTAGTTTTCCTTCTAACAGTCAGACCCCTCTGCTGCAGGACTGCTGGAGGTCCACTCCAGATCCTGCTTGCCTGGGGATCACCTACGGGGGCTGCAGAACAGTCAGGGTTGCCGCCAGTTTCTTCTTCTGTTATCTTCTTCCCAGAAGGGTACCTGCCAGATGTCAGCCTGTGCTCTCTTTTATGAGATGTCTCTTTGGGTATACAGGGGTCGGGGAGCTGCTTGAGGAGACAGTCTGTCCCTTATAGGAGCTCAAGTGCTGTGCTAGGAGTGCCGTTGTTCTGTGCAGAGCTGCTGGGCAGGTACTTTTAAGTCTGCTGCGGCGGAACTCATAACCACCTCTTTTCCCAGGTGCTGTGTCCTAGGAAGGTCAGCTTTATTTACAAGTTTCTGTCATGCTGCTGCCTTTTTTCATAGATGCCCTGCCCCGCACGGCATAGTCTAAGTAACAGTCTTCCAGCAGAGGCATTGCTGAGCTGTCACAGGCTCTGCCCAGCTGCTGTGTGAACTGCCTCGGTAGTGGTGAACTGCCCAGGTAGTGGTGGTCACCCTTCCCCCCACTGAGCTGGACTGTCCTGGGTTCAGCTGCATTTGCTGTGAAACTCTCAATCCAGAGCATTTCAGATTGTTTGTTTTGTGGGGGTGGTACCTGCTGAACCAGATCACCTGGCTCCCTGTCTCTGTCCTCTCCCTTTCAGTTGAATGGGCAGCTCTGTCTCCCAGGCACTCCAGGTGCCAGCTGAAATGGCTGCCCAGATTTATGTGAGTTTCTGTATGCTAACCTGGCACTGGCTGAAACCTCCATACTGAAAACTCATGGCACTTTTTGGCCCGTGAATCTCCTGGTCTGTGGGCAGTGAAAATTTGTTTGGAAATGCAATGGGCACTCACCCTCTGTGTTGTTCTTGCTGGGAACTGCACTCTGGAGCTGTTCCTATTTGGCCATCTTGGATCCTCCCCAGATATATATTTTCTATATATAACATATATTTTATATTTCTTCTATATAATGGAATATACTAAAGAGAAAATATAATTTTTCTATATTTTATATAGAAAATAAAATATTTTCTCTAAAATAATATGTTCTATTATATAGAATATATATATATATACCCCAGTGAACACAATAGACAATTTTTGCCCTCTAGGAATTTATGTCCTAGTGCTAGGAGACAGACAATTGAATTAATTAGTAGAGAATATTATTTCTGAATGATCAACTTATAAATAAAATCAACCAAGGAAATATTGGGAAAAGCAATTATTATAGGGAACGTGGGTGACATCTTAGTATAAGACAGGGAAGTCAGGCTTTATGAGGAGTTCATTGAAACTAAAACCTGAATGAGGAATAAGAAGCATCCATGTAGAGATCTGCACGAAGGGAATATAAGGCAATTGCTAAGGTCTAGAGTTAAGAATGAGCTCTTTTGTGTTTAAAGAGAAAAAAGAAGGCCAATATAGTTTGGCTTAAAGAGCAAGGGAAAAAGTAGTAATATTAGGTTGGTACAAAAGTAATTGTGGTTTTTGCAGCTAAAACTAATTGGAAAATAATTACTTCTGATTACAAGAGTAATAATTATTTTGCATCAGTCTTAATAGATGGCTTCAAAGAGGTGTGCAGAGCAGTCAGATCATGTAAAAAGGTTCGTTTTATTTATATTTTATTTGTTTATTTGTTGTTTTTTAAGTTCACTTCCCACTATAGATTGTAAAGGGATAAAAGTGGAAGCAGACAAACCATTTAGGTTTCTATAACAGTTTTCCCATCATGAGATGATATAGTCAGGGTCTATGATATCAGCTACGGGAGACAAGGAGAATTTGATGAATGTATTTTGAAGGCAGAGCCCGTAGAAGTTGCCAGAGTTTTCTTTCAGCATGCAGTTGTATCACATTTGCAGATATACTTGTTATTCATTCTCTTAATATTGACTTACATATTAGAGAGTCTCATAGTCCCAGGATACCCCATATCTAAGAATATACAAATATATGCATACATATATAAATAGGACTTTCTTGAATTATTTAAGAAATATTTCAAACTTCAGAGCAGAGTTTCACTCTATGCATAGAGGTGTGGTCCTTATATCAGAATCAGCTTGTATGTTTATTAAATATGTAGCCTCCTCGGTCCAATCTCAGGCCTAGACCCAGGAATAGGCATATTTAGCAGGTTCTATAGGTGATTTGGTGGCCTAATAAAAATCTGAGGACACTGTAGAAGTGAATAATCCTCTAAGTCTTAGTGCTACCATTTCAAATACCGATTTGCTGTGTTGGGAATATTAGTCTTTTACTTTTCCCTCTCATTGTAGAAACCATTTGTGTGTAAAATCATGGCTCCATAAAGATAATGTAGTTTGGAGAAAACTGCCCCTTGGATATGAAATTCAATTCAGTTTTCCTCCAGTCAAACAATTGCACTATTATCTACAACTGCACAATCCTGGGGGACTAAAGAAATAACTTTTAGTACTTTAGGTTTTTTGTTTTGCTTTATTAAATCATTGTAGCTAGTTTGCTTTAATGTTAGATCATAAATAATATCCAAGTTTTATATAGAAAAACTATTAATAAAAACAGTTGACTTAAATTTATAGGGTCAACCCAAAGACACCATGTACATTGGACTTATCTGCTACAAATCAAATATACTGCCTTCATTATCTTTAGACATTTAGGCAACTTGTCTTAGACAAGCTGGATTACAAACATTCCAACAGTAAGTACTGGAGCTGCGATTCAGGAGGCCAGCAACAGTTTGCACACCTCACCTAAAACACCTCACCTTCTTGAAATTATAAACTTCCTTTTGATATTTATCAGCTTGGAATCACTGACCTAATTATCTTTAAGTTAGGATAAAAGCAAAGTTCCTATATCTGTCAATAACCAATGTGGAAGAAAGGGACTTCCACATTTCCAACTGGTTTACCCAGTTTGGAAAGGTAGTGATGAAGTTATTCCTTCCTTGCTACTCTGTCCAGTTCTCCAAGAGGAGGCATATTACTCTATCAGCTATTTTTTTAATGTTCTTAATACTCACCGACCACACAGATCAAGTGATTTGCCCAATTCCAAACCCCTGAGTGAGCATTTAGTAACTTGTGCATAAGAAATAAACAACTGTTTTCTAATTTGAACTGAAGCCAAAAGTTACATTGGAAGCTTAATTGTTAAACTGTAAAAATAAACAGAAATACTTTGCTTTAGCTACAGATACAAGTAATCAGAATAATAATAGCCATTAATCGTTAAGACAGTGTGCTAATTGTTTTTCAGGCATTTTCTATAGTTCTTAGAACAACATGGAAAATATAGGGAGTATTATTGGCTTTTTTATAGTAGTTAGGCTTTGATGACTTAGTAGAAGTAGGCAGAATTTGAATGGAAATCTACCTGATGCCACAAACTGTGTTTGTTCTACTAAAACCATGTGGCCATTTCCAAGATAACAGGTTTATTAGGGTTTTTTTTATTTATTAATTTTTTATTGACAAAAAACTGTATATATGTAAAATTATGGACAGCATGATGTTTTGAAATATGCACATGTAGTAGAATGAACAACTCAAGCTAATTAATATACGCATTACCTCACATGCTTATTTTTTGCAGTGAGAACACATAAAATCTA
Organism: Alouatta palliata; assembly: GCA_004027835.1. Classification (NCBI taxonomy): domain Eukaryota; kingdom Metazoa; phylum Chordata; class Mammalia; order Primates; family Atelidae; genus Alouatta; species Alouatta palliata. The sequence continues at coordinate 21,676 of PVKV010005319.1, forward strand.
CTCAGCAATTTTCAAGAATAAAATACGTCATCATTAACTATAGCCACAATGTGGATCAATAGATCCCTTGAAGTTATCTCTTCTATCTAAATGAAATTTTGTAACCTTTGACTATCATCTCCCTAATCCCACCACTGCCAGCCTGTGATAACCATCATTCTACTCTCTACTTAGATGAATTCGGCTTTTTTAGATTCCACATATAAGTGAAATTATGCAATATTTGTCTTTCTGTTCCTGGTTTATTTCACTTAACATATTGTCCTCTTGATTCATTCATATATACAAAGGTCCCCTTTTCTCCACATCCTCACCAACATTTATCTTTTGTCTTTTTGAAATAGCCATCCTAACAGATATGAAGTCATCTCACTGGGTTTTAATTTGCATTTCTCTGATGATTAGTGGGATTGAGAATAGTTTTTATATACCCGTTGGTGGTTTGTATGTCTTCTTTTAAGAAGTGTCTATTTAGGTTATTTGTCTATTTTTTAATTGGGTTATTTGTTTTCTTGCTATTGAGTTGTTTTAGTTCCTTATATATTTTGGACATTACCCCCTTATTAGATGTATGCTGCACAAATCCATTCTCCTATTCTGTAGGTTGTCTCTTCAATCTGTTGATTCTTTCTTTTGCCATGTAGAAGTCTTTTAACTTGATGTATTCCCATTTGTATGTTTTTTGTTTTCATTGCCTCTGTTTTCTGGATCATATCTTCAAAAATTATTGCCCAGATCAATGTCACAGAGCTTTTCTAGTAGGTTTACATTTTCAGATCTTACATTTAAGCCTTTAGTCCATTTTGAATTGATTTTTGTATCTGGCATGAAACAAGGATTTTAATTTCATTCTTCTGCATATGCATAGCCGGTTGTTCCAGTGCTATTTATTGAGGATATTGTCCTTCTCATTATGTGTTCTTGGCATTATTATTAAAAATCAATTGACTATAAATGTGTGAATTTATTTCTGGGCTCTTTATTCTGTCCCATTTGTCTGTGTGTTTGTTTTTATGCCAGTACCATGCTATTTTGATTACTATAGCTTTGTAGTATATTTTGAAGTCAGGTAGTATAATGCCTCCAGCTTTGCTTTATTTTTGTTCAAAATTGCTTTGATTATCCAATGTCTTTTGTAATTTCCTATGAACTTTAGCGTTGTTACTTCTATTTGTGGAAAAATATCATTGGAATTTTGATAAGGAATGTGTTTAATTTGTAGTATGAATGTTTTAATAATTCATATTCTTCCATTTTATGAACATGTGTGTATTCTCTAAAGGGACAGAACTAGAATGATGATTCTATGAAGGGGACTTTATTAGTATAATTGACTCACGTGATTATAAGGTGAAGTCCCACAAATAGGCTGTCTGCAAGGTGAAAAGCCAGTAAGCCAGTCCCCAAATTTCAAAAGTAGGGAAGCCAATAGTGCAGCCTTCAGTCTGTGGCCAAAGGCCTGAGAGCACCTGGCAAGTCACTGGTATAAGTCCGAGTCCAAAAAGTAAAGAACTTGAAGTCTGATGTTAGAGGGCAGGAAGCATCCACCATGGGAGAAAGATGGAGGCCAAAAGACTTAGTCAGTCTAGTCCTAACACGCTCCTCTCCCTGCTGTTATCCTGGCCACACTAGCAGCTGATTAGATGGTGCCCAGTCTGCCAGTCTACTGACTCAAAAGTTAATCTCCTTTGGCAACACCCTCACAGACACATCCAGGAACATCCTTCAATCCAGTCAAGTTGACATTCAATATTTACCATCACAATGTGCTATCTTTTCATTTCTTTGTGTCATCATCAATGTATTTTATCAGTGTTTTACAGCTTTCTGTGTACAGGTCTTTAATGTCTTTGGTTCAATTTATTCTTAATTTTATTTTTTAGCTATTGTAAATTGGATTGTTTTATTCATTACTTTTTGGCTTACTTTGTTGTTAGTGTACAGAAACTTTACTGATTTTTATGTTTTTTATCTCCTGCATCTTTACTGAATTTTTTTATTAACTCTAAAAAAATTTTACTGGCACCTTTTAGATTTTCTGTATATATCATGTCATCTGCAAACTGGGACAATTTAACTTCTTCCTTTCCAATCCGGATGCCTTGTATGTTCTCTTGCCTAACTGCTGTGACTATGACTTCTAGTTGAATAGAAATGGCAAGAGTGGACATCATTGTCTTGTTCCTGATCTAGAGGAAAAGCTTTTAACTTTTCTCCATTAAGTAGAATGTTAGCTGAGGGTTTGTCATGGGCAGTCTTTATAGTTCTTAGTATATTCCTTCTATACCTAATTTGCTGAGAATTTTTGTTATAAAAAATGTTTGTTATTTATTTACTTTTGATTATCAAATTACCCTAAAGCTTAACAGCTTAAAACAGACACTTCTTATTTTGTAATTTTTGAGAATCAAAACTAAAGATTGGCTTAGCTAGGGAATTCCAGCTCAAGGTCTCTCATGAAGTTATCATCAAGCTGTTTTCTGGGGTTGTGGTCTCATTTGAAGGCCCAAACAGAGAGGGCTGTTCTTTCAAGCCCACTTAAACAGTTGTGTCAAGCTTAAGTTTCCTGCAGGCTGTTGGAAAAGTGCATCAGTTTTTCTGACTGTTATCTGGAGAGCTCCCTCAATTTCCCACCATGTGAATCTTTCCATGGGGCAGTTTACAGCATGGAAGAGCAAGAAATCAGACTAACAGAAAAAGGCTGGCTGCAAGCAAATCCTGGACAGAACCTTCAATCATTTTATAACCTAAACTCAGAAGGGACATTACAACACTTCTCCAGCATTTTCTTTTTCAGTAGTGCATCAATAAATACAGCCTACATTCTAGGGGAGGGAAATTAAGCTCTATCATTTGTGGACTATCAAAGAATTTGTGTACAAATCTTTAAAATCACCACAGCATATAATTCTCTATTCAACTTGAATACAAGAACTATAAATATCTAAGGATGTTGCATTCACCTTGGCTGAATTTGGGTCTTGATGATTCTTTAATTAATAAGTGACAATTATTTAATTTTCAATATCTTGATAATCATTTAATATTTCTCATGGGTTCTGTATTTTGTTTTGGGATTTTTTAAGTTTATTTAATGAAGTTTTTTTTCTGAAGCCAGAAATATAATTAGTAGTTTAGAAAAGAACAGATTTGCATAAATATTGGTCAAGCCTTTTTGTATTACTTGAGCAATTTTCTGCATAACTATTTTTTGAGATGAAAATGTTTTAATCTATATGAGAAGCACCAAATGGTAACTCCTTGGCCTGCACTAATGAAGTCACCTTCAGAGTCTTGTTTGTGTGAATTAATTTGCATAGGTATCTAAGGGGCATATGAAAAGAGTTGGCAATTCACTTATTCACATATATACACCTTTCAGTAGGTTGATAGTCTGATATGAATGAACAATAGCTTCAATTATATACAAATGCATGAGTTTCCTTCTTAAAATATACAAGTCCTGTTTCATCAAAGGATAATCAAATTAGTTACATTAAATTTAAAATTTGCAAATATATCTATTAATTTAGTCTATAAATAAAAATGACCTTTAAATCCCTAGCTATTCAAAAATGAATTATTTTTGCTTCTACTATAGAGGAAGACAAGTTGGCTAGTTTTTGGTAATTTTTAATGATTAAAATTGTAATGAATTTTTTAAACTTTTAACAAAATCACAGGATTTTAGATTACAGATCCTTTGGAACTGTGATTCTCAAAGTGTGGTCCAGAAATAACTGGGGGTTTCTGAGACCCCTTTGATATGTCCTTGAGGGCAACACTTTCTTCATAACAAAACCAAGACTTTACTTGCCTTATTCACTTTCATTTTTTCACAGTATACAGTCATGTTTTCCAGGGACTAAATGAAGTAAGTTATTTCAACAATAAATGTAGAAGCGAATATGAGAATCCAGCTATCTCCTGTTAAATCATTAACATTAAGGAGATTTACAGAAATTTGTAACATTATAGTCTTCTTAGTTTTCTTTTGTTTTGGAAAACATAGTTATCCTTCACAAATGTTATTTATATTCATTAGATAATAGGATCTTTATTGTTGGTTTTAATTAATTAATGGTAAACACTTTTAAATTTATGTTTTAATTCCTAACATGTTAAATATTAAGCACTATAACCTACATAAATAAAAATATTTTGTAATCCTCAATTATGTTCCAGTATAAAAGAGTTCTAAGACCAAAAATCTGAGAATTGCTATTTTAGAGCAACAAATTTTTTTCAGATATAGAAACTGAACTCTATAAAGAGTATATGATTTGCTCTGAATTCTCAAGCTCATGTATAGCAGGGTGGGTGCAGGAACCTATGTAGGTTTTCAGATTCTGTTATGTCATATGGCTTAACCTATAATATTCATAAAAGCAGTTGGATATTCCCTTTAGCAATGTCCAGCTGTGATTATGAATGTCATCCTGGAAGTAAAGATGTATAAATCATTCAATGAAGGGAAAAAATGGTTTGTTCCCTGTTTTCTACAGAATGTAGCATTCCCCATTAGATTTTGTCACTTTTCAATCTAGCCCAAAACCTAGTAGATTAAAACAAAAAACATTTGTCACTCCGAAGGCAGGTCAGCCAGGAGGTTCTGCCAATCCAAGCCATGCCCAGCTTATTTTAACTGGGCTTACATATGCGTATATGGTCCTCACACAGGTGGTCTGAAGACTGTCTGACTGCCATGATGAAGGTAACTGAGTCACATGGCTCTCATCATACAGTAGACTATCCAAGGCCTGTTTGCAACATAAGCTTAGACTTGGCTCAAGGATACTGTTTTTGATTAAAGCAAGTAGCGAGTTCACATTCAAGGCATGGGGAAATACTCTACCTCTGGATGCAGTAAGCTGCAGAGTCACATTACAAGGTAGAGTATACATAATTACAGAATTTTTTGTAATGTTACAAAATAATTCAAAATTGTGGCTTTGAATAATAGTGCAAGTGTTAAATATAGCGACTATGCAGCTGGATTTTAGTGTTCAAGCAGATTGAGTTCAATCCTCATTTCTGGTGTTTGGACAAGTCATTTAACCTTTTTAACTTGCACATTCTTCATCTGTAAAATGAGAAAAATAGTTTCTACATTAAAGGGTTCTATTAACGATTAGATGAGGCAATGCATGTAAAGTACTTGGTTTCACACAAGAAATGCTTTAGAAATATATTAGCTAGTGGCCATTTAAAAGGTTCATGCTCTAGATCAGTTCAGTGAATTCCTCCTGACTCTCCTAGACAAAATAGCAATGCCATGTTTAACTGTGCATGTGTATCTGCATGAGCAGCAGGTCTGCCGTCCACCTCTAAGGTCTCTCTCCTGCTATTTTTATAAGTCCTTTCCCCTAGCACAAATTCAGTCTATCTCAGTAAATATGTACTAAATATCTGATATTTGCTTCCTTTCTGCTCCAAGCCTTGGTTACAAATTTTAAAAATGTATGCTCTCTGTTTAAATAAGAACTCACAGTTGAGTAAAAAAGATAAATGATAATTCAATTAAATGTGTTGAGTACTGACAGAGGATAGCACAGATAAGGGTTCATATCTAGAGTTTAGGGACAGTATTAAAATATGTCTTATTAGTCAAGATATATGCTAACAGTCTGTATGCAGACTAATAACTCTTTTAGACCCCAAATGTATCTTGAGAAGCATCTTGCCTGCAATCCCTTAAATAAGCAAGTCTTCAGCTGATCCCCATCCCAGTGAAGATATACAAAAGAATGGGTTAAGATGGAGAGACCCAGACCAGTTCCTACACCATTCAGCTAGACCTTTCCTTTCTCTGCTACCTCTTACTAGAAAGCATATATGTCAGTGTAACAGTGGATGACACTTTATTCCACATTTGTGCATATCACCTGGACCATTCAATTGGCCTTGTTAATTTAAAAATCTTCCAACATCATTTTTGAGTTAACAAACTCTTCTGTGTGACTATATCCACTTTTCACCTGGAATATTATTCCATTTGAGCCATAGAAATCAGCTCCCTCTGGAGACAGTTGTGGCAACATGGTTTCCAAAATCTATCAGGCCGGAGAAAGTCATTATCAGAGGGTCATGGCCATTCAAAGGAGGCTTTTGTTCAACTTAGCAGTGACAACACGTATTAAAAGTCAGCATCATCAAGAAGTTTCCCTCATTACAGAGGCCTTTGCTCCAGCATGGTAGTTCTCTTTTAATGACGGGTACTAGTGGTATTGCCTTTCTTTTAATGACTCCAATACTCTGAGACAAGTGCATGGGAATTCCATATCCCAAGCCACTAATGATGCTTAGGATTGCAATCCGACTATCTTGCAATTCAGCGAATGACATCTGCTCATCACTGTACTCTCAGAGGGGGATCTGAGGAGCCATAAGTAAAGGGATTAGCATGTTGACAGTTCAGTTCAGCAAGCTTGTATGAGTGCCACCCTGCATTAAGAGCTGTATTAAGGAGGAGAAGAGCTACAGAGGACTTGACATGGTTCTTCACCCTCTTGAAAGATTGTCCAGAGGGGAGGATTACCTATCACATCCACAAATCCCCTAATGCAAAACTGACTGTGAGAACCACACTAGTAAAAATTCAACTAGAGTGCTGAGGAAATACCAGAGAAGAAAAGACAGAATAATTTTAACTAAAGAAAAACAAGATAATGCCTTGGGAAAATTGGAAGTTGAAATGTGCAGACATTTGATGTGAAAGGGGAAATTTTTTCCGGTAACTGAAATAACTTGAACTAGGGCCTGGAGGTCAAAGGATTTCTGAGGATTGCTGAAGAGTACAAGCAGAAGATGAGAGATTTGGAAAAAGAATAAGAATAATAGAAAATGAGGCTTCATGTAGAAGCTACAACGATGGAATTTTGAATGCCTGAAGAATTTGCATTGAAGTTGAATAGAAGTGGGAACTTCTCACTTCCCAACTGGGATATCCATCAAGGAGTTTTCTTTCTGTCTTTCTTTCTTTCTTTTTTTCTTTTCTTTCATTCTTTCTTATTCTGTTTTGGTTTTTAAAGCATAGAAATAGATCAACTTTTTTTCAACTTTTAAAATTTTTATTGTGCTATAACATACAAAGTACACAAACACTAAGTATACCAATAAAAATTTTTTTTCTTTTTTTTTTTTATTATACTTTAAGTTCTGGAGTGTATGTTCAGAATGTGCAGGTGTGTTACATAGGTATACATGTGCCATGGTGGTCTTCTGCACCCATCAATCCGTCATCTACATTAGATATTTCTCCTAATGCTATCCCTCCACTAGCCTCCCACCCCGCAACAGGCCCCAGTGTGTGTTCCCCTCCCTCTCTCCATGTGTTGTCATTGTTCAACTCCCACTTATGAGTGAGAACATGCAGCGTTTGGTTTTCTGTTCCTGTGTTAGTTTGCTGATAATTATGGTTTCCAGCTTCATCCATGTCCCTGCAAAGGACATGAACTCATCCTTTTTGATGGCTCCATGAAATCTCATGGTGTATATATGTCACGTTTTCTTTATCCAGTCAGTCATCGATGGGCATTTGGGTTGGTTTCAAGTCTTCATTATTGTTCACAGTGCTGCAGTCAACATACGTGTGCATGTGTCTTTGTAGTAGAATGATTTATACTCCTTTGGGTATATACCCTGTAATGGGATTGCTGGGTCAAATGGTATTTCTGGTTCTAGATCCTTGAGGAATCACTACACTGTCTTTCACAATGGTTGAACTAATTTACACTCCCACCAACAGTGTAAAGTGTTCCTATTTCTCCACGTCCTCTCCAGCATCTGTTGTTTCCCATCAACTTTAAAAAAAAATACTAGTAGCATACGTAACATAAATTGGAGGAAGGCGAAAACCCTAAAAGGTTGCTGACAAGTCTATTGAGAATATGAATAAAAGAAGCAGAAATCCAAAACCAGAGTGCAGTATTCTTAGCCTAATGAGGCAAAATATTTAAATAAAACTGGCATGTATACAAATTTGCAGAAAAATTTTGGACCTAGCCCCATCTCTGTATTTTCTGCTATTGGTGATTATAGGTCATAGACTATTTAAGGAAACCAGGCCCCTGGATGGAGATAGCATCAGTAATGTTTCCTCCTATACCTTATAAGAGAGGTAGAACTAGGAAAAAATATTTTAATGTTGGAGCTTATAGAAACCTTTGTTCAGAATAAACCTTGTTCTTCTTTGGATAAGGCTGAATCCAAGATTTTTCTTGCATGACACCGCATGGCAAATGACTTACACTTGGTAAAATCTCCCAGTCTCTTGCTATGCTAAGGATGGTCAATGGACAGATAGCATCATTATCACCTGGGAGTTTATTAGAACTTCACTGTCTGAGGTTTCACCTATTAAATCAGAATCTGCATTTTAAGAAGATTTTCAAGTGATTTCTGTGCACATCAAATTGAGAAGCATTGGCCTATTCTTTATCCCAAAGGTTTTCTGACTTGTCAACATTACCTCAGAACTTAGGGCCCCATACAAATGGACAAATCAGGATTATATAAAGGGAAAGAATCCTGACAATGATAACACTTCAGTTCTCTGTGGAGACATAACCTTATAAAGAGCTTAAGGCAGCGCCTGGTACATAGGGCTCTGTAGTTGATAGCTGCTATATATTATTATTGTTGAGCTATTTTATTTATTATTATTAACTGGTTTCTATTACCTGAGCTAGTAGGTTAATTGCTTAAGCTCTCTAAACATAAGTAAGAAAATTTAAGAAACACATCATGGAGTCAAAATTGTACAAACAGCCACCAGATCACCCTGCTCCCATGCAAAGACAACAAATGCAGAGTTTTGCTTGGAATTTGAAAAAATATATGGCTTTTAAAGCCCACAATCTGAAATTTTACTTGATTATTAAACATTTCCTATTCTCTTACATCATAAGATTTAAATTTAAAAAAACAAACTTACACAAACACACAAAAAAACAGGTCATCTTTGATGCAGGATGAATGCTGGGCCGTGACTTACTTGATAGTGCCTTTACTAATATGCCACTAGATAATCAAGCCTGACCTATGCTGGGTCGATTATTTTGAGCTGCTTGAGGTCTAGAAATGATTTGACAGCAGAAAATGTGTGTCTAGCAGTTCATCTAAGGAGCAGAGTGAAGAATAAGATGCAATTAAGGAGTCAGAGCAATCACTCAGAGTGTCTTTGGAACACTTTCAATGTTGAGTTGAAAGAGTTATGACTGACAAGTGTGTGTCTATCTCTGCCTCTTGAAATATCCCAGTGGCTGTAATTGGTGTTGATTGCGTTCAGTCCCATACCTTTGCAGAGCATACAGTCCTCTGTATGGAGTGGATTTCACTCTAATGGTGAACTGACAGGCTTCTAATAATGGTCACTCAGCTAGTCATGAGAAGAATGCTTGCCTTCTGGCTGAACATTCAATCATGCTGCTTCCCTGAAATATTTGTCTCTCTTGCTCCATTAAAAGATAATTCCATCTCTATGTTATTGCAACTCTTTTCTCTCCTGGAAACATTTTTGGAGGGAAAGAATGGTTAATCCACTAAAAATCAGATTATGGTTCTGGGGCGCTGTGGAACTTCTCCAATGCTTACCTGGCTCCCGGGAGAACATAAATAAAGAGCATTGTGTATGGCTTCCCTAAAATGTGTGAATAATTGCAGTCCAGTATTTTATGGAATGATTATACCTGGGTGGGTATTTTTTATATGCTAAAAAATTTATACAGTCAAATAGGTTGGGGATATTCCAGGAGTAAGTAAAATGAAGCAGATTCTTTATTGCAGGTTTTCCTAAACTGTACTGTTCTAAAGGTTTTATGACTCTATAATAGAGAGCCACAATGTGTAGTTACTCCTAAATATAGATTGTGGAACCCTTTTTCATGGCGCACATTCCAGATTACTGTTCCTGAGAACAGAAATTAAGTTTTACTAATAGTTACTTGCAGACTAATGATCATAACTAAACAACATTTTAGATACAAATGGAGAGTATGTGGTAAATTATTTTTTGATGAGGTGTTTTATTTGGAAAGTGCCGTAATGTACACATAAGGTGCTGTTATGTACAAGTCAAATTTATGAACCTTTTAAGACGGTTCTTAATTATGCCTAGTGGAAACTATCCCAGTAACATTGACCCATAATTCTCATTGCTTGGAGATTGGTTATGAGGACAGAATTAATACATTAAAGCACCTGCTATGTGACAATTATTATATTGGATGCAATTCTAGAATATTTACCAATCCAAATGAGTAACAAAATTTTAATAAGTAATGAGAGAACAATAAGTCACCTACATTTCCCACTAGAAAAAATAAATAGTGGTATTAATTCACCTCTTCTAAATGTTCTCATTGGTTCCTGCTATTTAATACCTTGGCACAGGATTGAATTTTTTGCACAGTACAGCAATTCTAAAATGAAATATCGACTTAGTAGATAACAAAATAGATATGTAGATTGACAGAAAGAAAAAAATTTTAAATGCCATGTTATAGAATAATGTCACAATTGTGAGATCATATTTATTATTATGTGAATGCTTTAAAATGATATTTCTATTTCTTAGATCCCATATACTACATGATTTTTATCAATGTTTGAAAGAGAACATATCTATCATTCATATCTTATGTGTATATTTTATAGATCTATATATTTGTCCTTCCTGATGAGAGGCTTGTAACATTTCATATAGCTTTAATTTCTTCAGGTGAATGCCAGTGAATTTATATTTTAGTTTATTTATAGGCCCTCTGAATTATTATGTGTGTTATGTTTTTGATGATAACAATACAAAATAATTTAATGACTCAGTTTCTGGAATCTCATGAATAAAATATAAATGATGAGTTTAATTTGCATACATTAATTAAGTGCTTCAGTATATTTCCTTATGATATCTTTTTAAAGAAATCCTTTTTTTTTTTTTTACTCATCACTGTTATGAAAGCTGTAAAAGTCAGGTCATACATATTTGCATATGTTTTCTTTTAGTTTCTAATCACTTTGAGAGACTGCTAAATATTCCTCCAGAGAATATCCAAAGAAAAGAAGAAAACTAGGTCTGCTTTAAACTAATCCTACATAGTATATTGAGTTGGCTTTTGAACTTGACCACCCTGGAACTGTCATTGAGATTGTTGCACTTTCATCTTCAGAAACCGATGATGCAGTGGCAACATTTCCTTTCCATTTGCAATCTTCTATTCTTGGTTAACCTAAAATGAAATCAAAAGGATTGGATTTTCTAAGACTAGCAGTAGCCAGAAGTAAATACAATGTGCTGCTTTATTGTGTCAGATTCCAAAACCTAAAACATCAAAATAACTTTCACATTTCTTATTAGCAATTTCTGAAGCTTTGGAGAGTTCTGTAAGTGTGGTTGAACAGCTGTGTTTTCCATTGTGTAAATTGTATGTATTCATTTAATAACCACAAAATCATATGTAACAAAATATGTTTTCCATTAATTTTTGATAATTCTTATTTGAAAAACTATCAACAGAAATATTTGTTATTATCTGCTGGTACTGTTCTAAGAATTTTACTTTTTTTTTTTCTATTTTTTCTGTTTGGCAGCTCTGTGAAGTGGCTATTATTATTATATTAGTGTCACAATTTACAGGTCAGGAAATAGAAGACAACGAGATGCGAGGTAACTTAGGAAGAACTAATACATAAGGAGAAATACGTAATGAAGAACCTTGAATTATTCTTTTTTTTTAATATATATACTTTTTATTGCATTTTAGGTTTGGGGGTACATGTGAAGAACATGCAAGATTGTTGCATAGGTACACACATGGCAGTGTGATTTGCTGCCTTCCTCCTCATCACCTATATCTGGTATTTCTCCCCATGCTATCTCTCCCCAACTCCCCACCCCCCGCTGTCCCTCCCCTTTTCCCCCCCAACAGACCCCAGTGTGAGATGCTCCCCTCCCTGTGTCCATGTGTTCTCATTGTTCAACACCCACCTATGAGTCAGAATATGCGGTGTTTGATTTTCTGTTCTTGTGTCAGTTTGCTGAGAATGATGGTTTCCAGGTTCATCCATGTCCCTACAAAGGATGCGAACTCATCGTTTTTGATGGCTGTATAATATTCCATAGTGCATATGTGCCACATTTTCCCTGTCCAGTCTATCATCAATGGGC